>JAHZMX010002381.1:0-16230 GCA_027743895.1 Seira musarum | reverse complement strand
GTTAAGAAACTAATTTCTCAATTCAATGTAATTGTCATTCTGATAGACAATGCCATCCAAATGTTGAGCTAAGAATATGTATTCTTACCCCAAAAGTAAATATCCTTACAAGTAAACTAATTCATCAAATAAGTCGAGCAACTTCATGTCTGACATTTTTGTTACCATTTTGTTGTTACGATTTGATTGCTTGTCCTTTTCCTTCATAACTTTACATTTATTCCATTTCCACCTCGTATATTATTTATTTGCAATACAGTTTTCTAATCTTCCTTAGAAAATCTCTACTACATTTACATTAGATAAGTAATCTTGTCATCCTCAACTTGAAGCAATAATGTCCGTGGCAGAGGCATAAAAACAGTGAGAAAAATGCAATGAGATTGCAATCAGAAAATCACACACAAGTCGCATCGTTCGCACTCGCTCTTGCCATATCATTCCCATAAAGTTATTTTGTGAGTCACCACGCACCACACAGGAGCAACCACCGCCTCGCCTTTATTTTTTTCTGACAGGAATGATACCTCTCGCTTCTGTTCTGTTCTATTCTTTTTTTTTTCGCTGATTACCTCATGAATTGTTAAAAAGCGAAATCAGAAAAAAATGAAATGCAGGATAAAGTAGATGTTGTAGCGGATCTTCGAATCCAACTTTATTTTTAAAGTGTCGCGTATCACAGTGGCTTTTTTGTTGGGAGCAGTAAAATATAGTTCAATGTTGCCATTTATTAGGATAGATGGACATGACAAGTACAAGTCGTGAGGCTGTCGTGCCTTAATTTTTTTTACTTGCATAATTTTTCCCTTTTCTTGGTACGCCTATTATTTTGATGATTTGCAAATCTTTGATGGGATGATAAAAAATGGGATTCTGCACTGCATCTATTACGTTTTCTTTCTCCCTTGTCAAGCCAAAGTCAGCCTGACACAATATCAGATCAGTCATCATGATAGGCCTTGAAAAACTAAAAATAATTTTTGTGGATGTAAGTAATATTGACTCTATCAAGTGGATTTTTTACCTCTTGACAATGCAACAACGCACATTATAAATTTTGTCACTTCCACTCTCTCACTCCACTCCTTTGTTATTACGGATTGTCGTGTAAAAAAAGCGAAACGTGCACTCTCATTTTTTTTATTTGAGGCAATTTTGCACACTCAAAAAATAGTAATACGTTCAAAGAAAACGTACCTAAATATTTTGCAGCTTGAGGCTTAAAACTTGATCTGGACCTTTTAGGATTCTCGCCGCGGTAAACTCATTTGCTCACAGAGATTAACCACGCATGTTGCAAGCAAAGCATGCAAAATTGGTGTACATAAAAACGTACGTACCTGTAAAGAATAATTAATTCTGGGATTAATGAAATGTTAATTAGCCCCTTTTGTCGTCAACTTGAATACTATTGCCCTGAGAAAAGAACGCATATAAAATNCTCTCATTTTTTTTATTTGAGGCAATTTTGCACACTCAAAAAATAGTAATACGTTCAAAGAAAACGTACCTAAATATTTTGCAGCTTGAGGCTTAAAACTTGATCTGGACCTTTTAGGATTCTCGCCGCGGTAAACTCATTTGCTCACAGAGATTAACCACGCATGTTGCAAGCAAAGCATGCAAAATTGGTGTACATAAAAACATACGTACCTGTAAAGAATAATTAATTCTGGGATTAATGAAATGTTAATTAGCCCCTTTTGTCGTCAACTTGAATACTATTGCCCTGAGAAAAGAACGCATAAAATCTTAGAGGGGATCATGTTGCACTGTATTATTATGAATCATTCAAGAAAGAATGGAGCTTTTTGGGTGCCTTGTCATGCCAGCCTGGTTGGTACTGTTGCTGTATTTAGCTCCCGGCAAAGATTTGACTTGACTTGAAACGAGAGTAAAGTTTTTAGCCTGGGCTTCTTAATTTTTTAACATTGCTTCAGTAGTTGCAGTATACTTACTTTGCTGTCACAAACACGCACTACAACTCTTGTGTCTTGGTCATTTACTCAAGAAATGGCAATCTGTTTTGCACTTTTATTGTTCCACGAGAAACATGTGCTCTGATTACAGATTACGTGTTTAATAACATGGGACGTTAAGGAAAAAAAACTTGAAAGGCTTTAATAGCGGTAGGCCGGGTACAGTTAGCATAAGCAAAAAGGCAATTAGCTCATGCCATAGGATTACGATGCGCTATTTCTATCAAATGCAGAAGAACACGAATCAATAGACGAAATTAGCTTTGCTGCAACTCTTGCCGCTACTTACTGCCCCTGCTACTGCGGCGAGTTCCAAGAAATGAACAATTTAACTCTAAATTTGCAACAAGGTAAAACTTCAATTCTAATATTATTACTCTGACCAGACGAAGACAAGGTAATGCAAGACAAGAAGAACTAGGTTCTCATAATCATCTACTTACTCTCATCATAAAGTCATTTTGCATTCCTCTGCACTACAATTACAGTTCATTAGTGAAAAAATGGGAGTGCGTAGCTTGAATTATCTATTTTTATGTCTTTGTTAGTTCTCCTTGCCTTGCAAATTTTAGTATTTCAAGTTATTTTGCCTAAACGCACTTTGCGTACTCGAGAGCTACCTGAGAGTAAAAAGAATGAATGTCAGTTAAGAACCCGTGACCATGGCCAGGCCAGGCTAGTAGAACATTGACCGAATGAAAATCGAAAGTTTAAGAACCTGACCAGACTAGATGCTCATTTTCGTTCGTCCTAGTTGCATTGAACTTTTTTTACGACTAAAAAAAGAAAACCGAGGTTCTGAAATAGTCAGAATGAAATTACACGGGTTAGGAAATGTTATGTTCAATCCTGCATGGAAAATTACAAGACTGAGGAGAGAAGGAAGAGAAATGACAAGTTAGTGAATTTTCTTCTTCGTTCGTAGTAAGTGAGGAGTAATGTATGTACTACATTCTGCGTATTACATCCATAATTTATGAAAAATGTGAGTTAGGTGGTAGTGGTATGCTACAGTGGCAGTGGCACGGTACAAGTTATCCCGCGTGTAGACGAAGTAAACGGAGGTTGGGAGGGGAAGAAAAACGGAAGTCATCTTCTGATGTATCTCTCCAGATAGCAATTCTAAACCAGTAATGGTCGACTTACTGGTTCTTCCTCTAATCCAAGCAGATTTGTATGCTGTCCATAAGTCCATCTCTCTCTCCTTTTCTCTCTCTTCTTACTTCTTCTTCTTCTGTACTTACAAGTTTTTTAAGGAAAAAGGGGGAAGCCAAGAAAAAAAGGAATGAAGAAATAAAAGAGGGGAAAAAGGAAACAAGGAAACGATGCGACGAGGAGTGAATTGAATGACTGACTGACTGGAATTTATGAGGAATAAAATGCCATTCTGACACACTTTCGCTCATTCATTTCTCAACGCTTTCCCCCACGATAAAAAAAATGTGTAAATACGTGGAATGCACGGATGAATGAAGATGACAAACTTTTCCAGTGTACATGGGGCAGTGTGAGAATCATCATGTTTAAACCACTAAAACCGCATAATGCCCCCTCCTCTCTACTAACTCATCTTTTGATGATGTGGTATTCCAAATTTAGATCCAAGCCACAAGATCATAACATGATGCATCAGTTCATCCTTCCTGGATTATTTGGGGGTACCTCAAAAAAAACTTGTTTAAGGATTTTCACCGGCTTCTAAAAAAATAATTTTCTTTCAACTGTTGTAGTAGTTGTAGAAGCACACCAAAGTCAACTGAAAAGCTCTTCTGGAAAGTCTACAGTGGAAGTCCTCTTCTCCTGCTGCATGCTCCCTCATTCATTCATTCAAAGCTAGTCAGCCGTGCATAATGGTAATTGTTTTAGAGGCGGATATGACATGAAAGCTTTATATCTATTTTGGTCGGTTCTCCAAAAACTACTACTACTGCATCACTACCACTACATACCTCTACTCATTTTTTAGACTCAGACTTCTATTTACAATTTTCTCAACCAAACTATAATAATGCAGGCTCAGAGCATTACATATTTCTCATTCAGGGAACCATGAAACTCAAAAGCCGAACTTGGTATTTTTTTTTGCAAGGGATGGATACTGTGACTGTGGCATGGTAAGGAGGTTTTTGCGCAACAATCTTCATAAACATTAGAATAAATTAGGGATAGGAAAAAGGAACTGAAAACAATATTTATTTTTATTATGTTATGATTTCGCTATTCATCTAGCCAAAATACGAGTGCACACTGCACTACGCTAGCCAAAATGCTTGGCTTCGGCTTTGGCTTGTATGGTGGTGGTCCTCAGGCAAAAAAACGAAAACTGCTTCTTCTTTTGCCGTGATGACTGTATGTGCACCCTTTACTACTACACCACCCATTCAATCCTTCACGTTAAAGCAAAGTGAAGTGGCTCCTGGCAAAATAACTTTTGGGTTGTTGGGACGGGATAGGAAGAAAAAGCATTTCATTTGTTTACTTTTTTTGTTGTAGATGTAGCGTGTACACACGCACTTGCATTGCATCAAATCATCATCATAAATGAATGAGTGATCATTTCAGCATGGCTGATTCCACTCAGGAAAATATTCCATTCATCTTCAATTTTTTACTCTTCATCATTTCCATAAAAGTTGCAGGAGTAACAAACAAACGCTAAAATTTCTAAGGATCGCATAAAATAAAGAATAAAGTGAAACATAACGGTACGTTACCCTAACACGTCACGTCAAAAGCCAGTCAGTTGCAGTTTGTTCAACTTTTACTTTTCACGGGGGAGGGCAAACAACAAAATAGCTTGGGTGTATTCATAAATAAACGACAGCAGTATAACATCCACACGTTAAACTAAACGTGTTGATAAGCCTGACAAATTGGTGTAAAAATTGGCGGAGAGAAATTGGATTGTTTTGCTTTATTCATATTTTTTTTCGTATGTGCTTATTCCTTTCTCACTCACCAACTCAACTCAAGTCAGTCAGTCATGCAATCATCTTTCATGGTCCACATTAGTGTCTTGTCTAGTATTCTCCCCGGAAAAAGGCTTTCATTTCTCCCTCCTTCGGAGAAAGTATGGTGGTATGTGTTATTCCTGAAAAAAAAAATATAATACAAAAGGCATTTTTTTCCAGTGAAGATTGTTGTTGCTGTATTGCTGTGTGCTGCACGATCACATTATCATTTTCCTGTTTATTCGCTTCGTTCACTTTGAATTGATCGTGCGTGGTATCCTCCTGTATGAATCTGTTTGAATAAAAGAAGGACGATACGATACGATACATACCAAAACATGATAATAATAACACAAAAGACTTTATTTCATTCTCCACACGTAATTCACACATGTCTGCAAAATATTCTCATCATTTTCATAGTTCAATTTTTTCTTTGCCATTTCTTTTACAAATTTTCCTTTTAAGAACAAAAAAGAGCACCCCTTTGCCCACACACGTTTAGGACCGAATTGTGTTTCATGTGTAACTTTGCCACTTCAATTCTGAGTATTTCTCATTTCTATTTACATTTTTACTTTGATATTAACCCAATTTATTTAAGAGATCTTCTTCTTAGAAGCGTTTTCATTTTTAAAATGCTGGACTTGACTCGGCCTGGACTTGGACCTGTTTCTCCATTTTTTCTTTTTGTTCATTTTCTCAAGTGAAACATGAGTGAAAACCTAATATTTTTCCATTTTACATTCTCAAACAACTACACTTTTTATGGCCATTCATAATGATTGTGATTGTGATGATGATCATCACGATGATGACTATGGCTCTGACCTAGTTTCTTCTCTTCATTTGCACACCGAGTGAGTGAGTGAGTAAAGTGAGGTAACGCTACAATTTTGACAATCCATGGGGAATTCATTGCTATTATTACATGAAATCATCAGTCGTTTCTCTCATTCAAATTTAATAGAAGCTTTTTATCATCATCCACGTTTTTTTATTACAGCTCACAATCACAACTGTAGAGTACAAAGACTCAGTCCATTCGTCTGAAAAATTGCGGGGAATGTCTGAAAACGCATTAAAATTAAAGGACTTGCTATGCGAGCATTTTTTTTATTCACTTGATTCACTCGGTTTTGGAATGTTATATCACAAAAGCCTATTTAGTCTTCACGGATGCCCATCATTATCATCATAATAAAAAGGAGGAGATCGTGATCATATTCATATTAATATCATTATCAGACTACTTCTATTATCATGAATAAAGCTAAAAGAATTATTAATTTTACTTGTTACGTTGCAGCTAAACTGATGCAGCGAATACGATTTCTAAAAATTTTGGATAACTTTGCAGTGGACTTTTTTTATTTTAAAATTCCTAAACAAAATTAGTTTTTGCAAATCTCTCAACTTATCAATAAACAATGGACCTACGCAAAAATTAGCAGAACAAAAAAAAAATCAAGAAAAATTTAAAATTGCATAACACATGTGTACTTGTTTGCAACAGATTATTATTTTTTTAAACAAAGCCTAACTGGTTAGATCTATTTGCATTATTCATATTAATATCATTATCAGACTACTTCTATTATCATGAATAAAGCTAAAAGAATTATTAATTTTACTTGTTACGTTACAGCTAAACTGATGCAGAGAATACGATTTCTAAAATTTTTGGATAACTTTGCAGTGGACCTTTTTTATTTTAAAATTCCATGAACAGAATTAGTTTTTGCAAATCTCTCAATTTATCAATAAACAATGGACTTACTCAAAAATTAGCAGAACAAAAAAAATCAAGAAAAATTTAATATTGCATAACACATGTGTACTTGTTTGCAACAGATTATTATTTTTTTAAACAAAGCCTAACTGGTTAGATCTATTTGCATCATTTTTTTGCGGTTTCAGCGGTAGGTTGGTCGAGTTGAATAAGTTATGCAATTATTCCAATTTACTACTGCGCTCGTGATTCGTAGACCAGTAATCACATATTAAATTCCTAAATTACTTTATTTTTTCGTCGTTTCTAATCACAATGATGTTGCAATATCGAATTGTATATTCAAAAAATCTAAAGCCCTACATTCACATCAAATAAGTATCTGAATATTTGATGCACTTTCATATGCAAAAATATGGTTAAAAACACACATGAGCGCATTTTTTTTAAACCAAACCATTATAGCTGTTGTAGTCTGTGTTTTGTCATTATTTAACAAGCTGTCACACTCTGCCTCTGTCTCCGTCGCCTACCGCAGTTGTAATATCCGAATTCCTCAAAGGGTAATAGGAATGAAAACCCCTGCTTTCTCGACTCTGTAGCAAAGTATTTGTAATGTAACACGAGAAAGTATCCCGATTTCTAGAGAAAGGAAGAGTGAAAAAATGAAAAGTAAAAAATGCTCATGTTCATGGAACTAGAGAAACTAGAAAGGTTGAGTTGAGCTGATTGCTGAAGCAGAGCCATTTGCTTTAGGAAGCATGAAATAGAGCGAAGCATCTAATGGGACGGGACTACAACTACAACACTGCAATTGTAGTGGAATGGAGCTGCTGGGCCGGTTTTTTAGTGCGTTTAGACTACAGCTACAGGAAAAAGGGGAATTTATCAGTAACATCCGGTGATCCCTTGAGACAGCGTTAATTAGTCCTCTAGCCGAAAAAAAAACATTTTTGATGTATCAGCATCACCACCACCACTGCTACCATCGTCATCATCATCATCATATATGTATATGCATATCCCTTGCTGCAACTTAATTTCTGTGAAATATGAGCTTGTACCTAAGCAGTGTTTTGACATGTTGTTCAGCGTAATCTGTGATGAATAAAAAAAACTTTCTACTTTGCATGGTTTATGAGAGGTAGATCTGAATTTAAGGCACATTAATTCACACTTTCATAAAATCCTCCGAAAACAACTTTCATTCCATTGTGACACCGAACACAAAAAAGCTAAACGCGTGGGTTCGTACAAATGTGCGAATTGCAAATCATGCAGTTTTTCATAAAGTGACGCTACTTACGTTATCCCAGATAGACAACTAACTACCATGCTCCCTCAAACCGTTATTTGCAAACTCTGTCAATTCACTTGCTATAAAACGGAAAAAAAACTTTTGAGTTAGTAGAGCAAAGTGAATGAAACGAGAGAAATGGAGAAGAATGGAATCATATTATGGAAAGGTAAAGATAAAACTGGGTGAGTGCTGAGAACTTGTGGCATGGCATGGAATAGTATTTCTTCTGGAGAAAGAGGAGAGCGCGTGAAATCAGATACGAAACGGAACTCTATTCTTCTTTGTTCAGTTCAGTTCAACTCAGCTCAGAGGAGTGAGTGCTTTTGTAAAAGATGAAACATGATGGAAATGAAACTAAATAGATTCATTGCTCCACAGAAAAAAAAACTTTCTTTGCTTTTATTGCAATTCGTAGTAAACTCATTCTATTCTCCAGACAGTTTTCAATGAACTCAACTCAAATACTTTCTGTTTCTCCACAAGTGGGGGAAAACTTTTTTTGTGCGCAAAAAGGGAAATAATGTATTAATGTAGGTAGTAGGTGGATAGATAGGCACATAAGGTGTTTTGCGCTGTTTTGATTTTTCATGCACTCCAAGAGCAAAACTTGACTTTGATAATAAGCACTACTACTACTAGTTGGAGTCCACTGCCAAAAAACTTTTTCCTAGATTCTATTCCGTGGAGAACAATCTACATTGTCCAATTTGCAAAGTTGTTTTCCCAATGCTAAAATTATTCTCGTGGAGGAAAAGTAATTTTTCTACGGAAAATCATTCTTTCCCTTGTTCTCACTGATTTTCAAAATATTTTGCAACAATAAACCAAGTGATATGAATCCTTGAAACTTTTTATGTATCGTATCACTAAACCAGTTTAAAAGTAATCAGAGACAGTTTGCATTTTTTTCTGCATTTACTTTACTACATCACTTCTTTTCTCATCTCATTTCATTTTCCTTTCATCCCGTTCCATGAACAAGTTTCTTTTTTCTCTGGAAGCCTGCTGGACCATATAGTCCAATAAAAGACAGATTTGTGTACACTCATGCATAATTTTAATTGGGCTACTGACGATTACTACTTTCCACTACTCTATCCGCTGGAAATGAGAATCTTTCTTATACATATCAAGCTTTAAATGTACTGTGAGGAAATTGCATTATTCAACTCACATTCGGAATTAACAGGGAAAATACTCTCTTCCACTTTCTCCTAATCTTTTTCTCACTCGTCTTTTCCTTTACTTTTTTTTGCTAGGAGGAGGATATTATTTACATGCAAATTTCTTCTGAATGAGGTTATCTATTCCTCGTGTCGAGTTGAATATAGTCTCTTTGGAGGGAAGGGTGGAGGAATGGTTTTGTTATTATTATTTCTGTTGCTGTTTTTCCCCAAACTTGTCCTTGCAAATTGCCTTTCGTGTGCTTCATGCATAAATATATTTGACTTTGTTTTAAATAATTTTAATTCCGCGCACATTATCCAATTTCTCTTGAGTGAATGTGTTGCCTATTTGTGTGTTTGTGTATAAGCCTGAGAGTTTGAGAGAAAAACATGCATTCAAATTATAACCTCATTCGATTCCATGTTCCGTTTAAAAAGGGATGAGCATTTTTTGCATGAACGGTTCACTCAAATGGAGAAAGAAATTAGAGGGAAGGGCACTTTGAAAATGGAATGTTGATTTGAATTTCTTTGTGAGGAAGGAAAACGACAACCAACTTGTGTGTATGTATTTCCCACTTGTATGTACACTTGTTTATTTGTTGTGACCAAAAAGAAGTTTTCCTGTGTCGTGGGATGGAGATTCTAATGAAAGTTGAGATAGCACGCACGGTCGGTCGCTCCTTTCTCTTCCTCACACAATCAGATCTGCTTTGGGAGTCCTCTTATTTTCATTTCACTCTGCTTTTTGTGGTTATGCATGGTTTGGCCTAGCCAAGTCTCACTCACAAGTTTTTAAGAGAAATTCTAATGTAGTTTTTACATAATCCCAAACGATTTTTGTGGTGATGATGATAACGATGATGGTGGCGATTGAGCTTTGATGTGTAAATTAGACTGGAGAGTAGTTGAAATGTCCCAGAGAGGAATCCAAACTGGACCTGGATCCAGTTGTGCATGGGTAATCTGAAAGTAAATCTTTTTCGAGGAATCTTGTACATCATCTGTGATGCTTGTTCTGTTCTGTGGTTTTTCTCAAAAGCCTGGAAATAAAAAGGTTTTGAGTGTACTTGGTTTTTCAAATGTAGAGTTTCGGTTTTTTCCTAGAACTCATTTCATTAGTGGTACTTGGTACAGTAGTCAACAAAAATACTGAGAATTTCAAAGGTGTACAAAATAGTGAATGAATTTTAGGGAATGTAAAAGAAAGGTTTTGGTCAGGTTTAACTTGAAACAAAATGATGGAAGAAGCAGTGCATGTCTTTCAAACCTGTACTTGTGCAATCTCAATTCAAATGCAATCTTAACTTTCAAGCTTTATTAAGTAAGACATTTTAAACATAGAGCTTAATTCAGGAAAAGCTGTCACACATTAAATGATTCCATTATTCAAACGAATTAACTTTTCATAATTTTAAATTGTCATTTAAAAGTCTTTGAATTTAACGTTCTGTAATTGAAATAAAAATTGTCAGGTTCTCTTTATGAAATATTATATAGCTTTGTTTCGTTTAAGTCCATAATAGAAACTTCTTGCAAAGTTATTTTCAGTTCAATTTTTCTTCTGTACATTTTTCCTTGTTCGCTGCCCACTACGCAGTACATAGTTCCAGTTTGTTGAGTTTGAAAGATATGAATTGTTAACAAGAATGAGAAAAATAACAAATGGGCTCACTCTCCAGAAATCCAATCCAATCCACTTGGTTTACATTTCTCTTCTTATCCTTTCCTCTCATTTTAAGAAAAAAAATTTGGTAGGAGCCTGGACACTTCCAACTACATACAAATTTTTCTCTATATTGCCTGGTTTACTCAGTTTTTCTCCATCTTCGTAAGTTAAAAAATAGTAAGAAGGTTTGCAAGGTCTTTCTTTATGCATAAATATTTGTTTATGCCAGCATAAAAAATCACGAGTTTTTTTTTTTGTATTTTCATCATCATAATACAAAAGGAGAATAAAATATCAGGACATGCTCCATAAAAATATCCAAGTTGACGGATTGTGAAAATGCATTATATCAAGAAAATTTGGTTTTCTTTAAGCCAGGGTATAAATAAGTACTTTTTTGTATGAGCAAATCCTTTCTTTTCGTTACTTCTGAAATCCAATTTCACAAGGAGCAGACTCTCTGATTTTGATATTTTATTCTTCGTCCAAGCTCTTAACTTCTTTCTGATAGATTAACTTATGCATGGTTTGTTCACGCAAGTAAGAAACACGCCACCGGTCACATGGACTTCCTCAAATCGAATTTTTCAGCGTTTCATGACTCCTTCACAAGTTTTTGGCTTTGACATAAGAACATAATTTGCGGTTGAGTACTATATACCCACGCTTTTGTTTCGCTGTAGCAAATGAATCTAATCTAATTTTTTATTGAAAAATTTGTTTATGTTGGGCTCGCTGCCCAGACGAAAGCCAACACAAACATTAAAAAGTAATCCCTCTGTGTGTAAGTGCGACTACTTCCCGCTGCACTTCACAGACATCAATCAAATCGTTTTTGCGTATTTGCTACCTCCTCTTCTTTCTAATGGAATGACTGTACTTTGTAGTAGTCTTTCTCTTGCATGTACGCATGAAAATCTGCGATTTTTCACTTTGCCTCTGCTTCATCCAAATTAATCCCGTAACATCTATTTTTCCGGTTTGCAATGACAGCTGCAATTTATCCATGTAGGAATGTGACGTGCGCGCCTAGTGATTCATTCCAATTTAGTGTTATTAAATGCATTACACATGTTTCCATCAAAGCTTAACTCTCAACAGCAATCCACCATCACATCACGATCATCCAAAACCTCTTTTATAATTCTGGCGAAAGGAAAGGTTTTTTCTTTTTTGGAAAGGTTCATTTAAAGCTTGGAAAATTGGTGCTTCAAATTCCATACACGAGTGCTAATTTGCATATTTTTATTCCTCAAAGTAGTAGCAGTAGTGGTAAGATGAAGAACTCCTTGCCGGAATTAGATTTTCGTTGAAAGCTTCTTCAATCTTCAATCTAAACTTTTTTTTTGCAACAATAAAGAAAAGTCCTTCTAAAAAATAAGATGGAGTCATACATCACTCTCGTGTTTTTTGAAGGGGATGCTTCCATTTACAAACTAGGAATCGCCATTAGCATGCATGTACTCTTCCTTCGTATGATGGTGTGTTGTATATTTTTTTTGCTCTAGTTCCAACTTCGTTTTCGCAATTTATTTTAGTTTTTTTTTTTGCAAAATACTTCTTTTCCCCAAAAACAGGATTTTACCTTTTTCACGAAAGAATTATGTAAGTTGGTCAGTCAGTGTAAACATTTCCTGGCAAAAGAAGAAACTCCTCAGGAGAAGAAGAAGAAGAGGTCTACTCAAAAAACTTTATCTTGCAAATAAGGAGGACAGTCTGCCAACCATAATAAGAGATTTTTAAAAGGAAAAAGGAGCTTTCTTTTGCTTCTGCTTTGTACATATTTATCCAGTGTTATTATTATCACTACATCCACATCCTCCTCTACATCTTATTTTCCTTGAAGGAACGAAAAAAAAAGTTTGTGGTTCACTTGAGCCCAAAAAGACCACACTCCCGTCAGCATCATTGTACTTATTTGAACATATCCAAGCAAAATATTATTATGTAAAAATCCACTTCCCTCCAAAAAAGAAAGTTGCACTTTTTGCTGTTTAACTTTCAAAAGATGTTGCAACCAAAAAAGGGATTACTTGCGGACATTCCTCTTTCCTCCAGTCCAAGAAATATCTAAGCATAAATGTATCGTGTTCGTATCATATCGTATCGCAGAAAATCATGCGTCTTCATCCTCCTCAGCTTCGAAAATAGCGCTTTTCACTCCAATAAAACCAATATAAAATATCCAAGCAAGAAAGGATCCAAAAGAGAGAAGTGTTCTTTTTTTTGCAAAATTCAAAAAAGAAATCCGTCTATTGGAAAGTTACATGTGTCCATTTTAAGCCTTTTAGAAAGCACTTTACTTCCACCAAAAGATCACATGCATCATCAACAGTGCTCAACGCGGCTTTCATGCATGTACACCGCAAACAAGCAGAAGCTAGTCATCTTGAAGAAACCCAACCAAAAAACCCAAACCAAACCAAACCACCACTAACACCAACACCACATCATATTCTGCTACTATCATATCTTCTCATCCTTTTTTTTCGCATTGCATTGCTTTTGGTATTGCGAATGCTGCGCTTTTTTCGCATCATATCCTATTTGAAAAGTTTGAACCCAAAGCCTCCTGTCGAGTTTTCAAAATGATTTATTGGATTCATTTCCCTGAATGCCAATAAAATATGGATTTATGAGGGCACTTATACTTACCTCTTCAGGGAAGTGGAGGAAGAGATTGCTTCCAATTCGGAACAAGTGTGGAGTACTTCTCAGCATTTTTTATGCTTACTCCTACTTACTGTAGTGAAGGTAGTATACCTACATGTCCTTCCTGTTATTCGTCACCAAAGCCAGACTAGAGTAGACCAAGTTTTGATTTAGGGGCGCCTCAAGATGAGCCATGAGCTGAGCCGTCGTCACTTGAAGAGGGAGAAGAAGGAAGAAAACACTCTTCAACGTCCCCTCCAATCCAACTTACTTACTAAATCTCCTTTTTATGTAAGCAAGTTTAAAAGTTTTTGGGAAACATATTACGCCATTTTACGACCATTATTTTAGAAGATGGACTATTTATGGGACGACAATACGGGGTTCTCGTTACATTAAATATTTTTGGCTAAATACTTATGCCATCCCCCCTTGAGAAATTATCAGTGACTCGAAGTACAAAAGCACGTGTGTGTTTCAAGGTGCATTTCTTCTTTTATTTGTAAAGTTAAATGATCTGTCCCCTACTTAATTCCTAACGTCTCGTCTTCTTCTAATTGTGATTGTGACAAAGGCACCGCATTAAAAAAGGAGTGAGTGAAGATATCAGGCAAGTTCGGAGTTGCGAAGCACACTCGTTAATCCTCATATTCATATCGTCATCTCTCTTATCCAATCCCATCATTATTCAACGTTCTCCTTTCCTCCAAACTACTCCTCCATTTTTACTTCTTTTTCTGCTTCGATTGCATTCATTTGGGCGAGACGGAATGTCGCCCATAAATTTCCCATTCTTGCACACACACACACGTTGAATCTATGAAAAAAAAGTGTGTAGAAATTAATGGGAGTGAATGGTTGACTTCGACTTACTTCACTTTGTTCCGCAGTAGTCGTCATCGTCATCATCAGCATTTCTCCTTGTTTTTCAATTGCTACAAGTTGGGCTGACACAGAAGTAGGAAGGAAACGAGAGGTCTCTTCGTCTTCTTCTTCTTCTTCTGAGGAAAAAATTAATGGGAAATGTTGGGAAACGACAAATGAACTAAACTAGTGGGGAAAAAACAGAGAGAATCGTATCGAGTATCTCTCTCATTTTTTATTATTTTCTTGGCAAATGTGAAAAGGTAGGTCACACATTAGTTCGGTTCAGGTAACGAAGGATATTATTATTTTTTTCGCCCAAGTTTGTTTGCCTCTTCCTTAAACTTTTGTTCGGACTAAGCATTCTCCTTCTAATTCTCACCAAAAAGAAGTGGTAAAGAACAATATGAGTCAAGAAGTCAAACACGGGAAAAATGATGTTTTATGAGGTTGTATATTCATACACATTTTTTGCTCACCCATCGAAAGAGAGATTTTTTTGCCAAGTCTTTTCATTTTCTCTGATCTACTTGATATTTTTTTCTGGTGATGTTCTTATTCTCCCCCTGGAAAAACGAACGTTTACTTTGTGGATTGTTGAGGAGTGGCAATGAGAGTGAAGAGGTGGGAGATGAGATGATTATGATGACGAGGTTGTTTTTTCCTCATGTCGATATTACTCTAAAAGCATGTTATTACATGTAAAAAAAGGTAATAAAAAGTAGAGCTGGCAGAGTGGAGTAGAGTGCGAAAAAAGGAAAGTGTAGCAAAAAAAAAGTAAATATGGAACAAGACCAAATCCCCAATCTTGTAACCGAAAATCATTCCAAGAAAAAAAAAAGTTTCAAAAGGATGTGATGTGGGTATATACATATTTTTTGCTTCTTTTGTACGAACCAAATTGCTTGCATATTTTTTTTCAGCCAAGAGATGAGATGAAGTTGCGAAATTAGCTATTACAAAGTCACGATCCATGCTATCGTCATGCCTAGTCGCAAAGCCATAATTTTCTTGAAATATGTAATGCTCCATGGTACATACAAAACTATAGGGTATTCTCAAGTTGAGCCTAGTCAAGTAAAAGCCACAACAAGAGGAATTCATCGGTTGTAAAAATGCTTTTATTTGTTACACTTGCTTAAAAAGGGCGATATTTTTCTCACAATTTGCAGCGCCCTGCAAAACAACGGAAAGTAAGTACAAGCCTTAGTCAAGATTTTTTCACTTAAGTACCATAATAAGCAGTAATGTGAAGAAGACGCCCACTCAATAAACATGAAGTTGAAGAGAGGTGATCGTACACAGACCTTAATTGTTTGAGGGAGGTTAAAGGTGGTTGTTTCTAAAGCAAATATTTAAGAGGGAAAGTTAAAGCGGGATTGGAGATAATTTCACTTGCAGGAATACGCTCTTTATTGTTGTATTGCAGATTTAGTAAATGCTAACGGCCAAATCATATGCATTTCTTTGGAATCTTTCGGATTTTTGTACCGATTTCGAATACTCCTGAATAGCTTGAGTCCTTCCGCACTACCATTCAATGAACCACATTTCCTAACCTGCACAATCACACGCACTTTTTACCTTTCTGGCAACAAAGAAACTTTTGCTCGTTTTAATTATGATTGGACCCACGCGTAATTTCTTCCCCTTTTTTAAAATGAGCGTATCGACAAAATAGTTGTTAACTAAACATAATTCGCTCGTGTAGAGAAATTTTAATGAATCTTGCATGGAAAAATCATTGGTCATACTTGAGAAGCAATTGCTTTGGAAAATGTTATGTAAGATGATGTGGAGTGAATAGGTTCACGTGCACAGTGATTAATTATGTTTGATAGTATTTATTAATTCAACCACACAGCTCGATTACAATTATAGGATTGAATATAGATTAGCCGAAATGACTCGGAGATG
>JAHZMX010002380.1:0-14732 GCA_027743895.1 Seira musarum | reverse complement strand
GGTCATGCCTTATCGCATTGCTACCCCTTTTAATTTTAATTTAGTATTTGATCAATCATCATGATCAAGCAAAACAGAATCATGCTAGTCTGCATTAGTTTCCGGGCTAATTAGCTTTCATTTGAGGAACTGGTCGTCTCTTGATTAGAAGCATTGATTGTCTTTTTATATCCTCTAACCTAAGCATATGAAATCAACTCTAAACAGGTTCAGTAAGAATTACATTTTTTATTTTATTTTAATAGGCTTACATAAAGAAAACAGCTATTTATTTTGTAAGAATAATACTATAGTTGTAATACCTCCACATCTTCAAAGCTTAAGCACTCGAGAAAAAAATTTGGGGGAGTGAGTAAAAAAATCCCTAACTCGTCTTTTTAAATATGTATTCCTATTCCTCCATAAAAAGTATTATACAAACACAGCATGAATCGTACTCCATTAATGCTTTCCGTTTTTTTAAAAAAAGGGGGAAGTCAAAAAATTGTTTTTTACTTTTAACCTCGTCAGTATTTTAAACACCGAGATAAAAAAAGAGTGAGCAGAAGAAGAGTTAGAAGCGAGAAAGCCGAAAAAGTCAAAAAAGGACAAACAGTACTTATAGGGTGCATTCAGAGATCGAAAGAACGAACAAAGTTTTGCTCATGCAAACGATAGCCCACAATTTAAGCTACAGTATAACCTCCTTATAAGATCATCCTGTATAAGATCAACCTCTTCATAAGATCACCCCTGTGAATTCCCCTTCGTATTTCCATTGAAAATTACTTCTATACAAGATCTTTCTCTATAAGATCACCGCCGTATTAGATCCAGACAAAATATACACACAACATACAAAGCCATGAAAAATGTTCTCTATATAAGATCAGGCAGATTTCTTGGGCAAATCACTCTTCTCAATATTAAAAAATAGAAATACTTTGAAGGTTGAGGAATATTTTCTGGTTATAAAATTGTTTTATGTTCAAACAGTACTTATAGGGTGCTTTCAGAGATCGAAAGAACGAACAAAGTTTTGCTCATGCAAACGATAGCCCACAATTTAAGCTATATGTACGGGAAATACCGCTTGGCTTGATACGCTGGCTTTTGAGAAATTAAGCATTCTTTGTAAAATTTTATGTTTTCTCCACAAGAATACAGTAAAAATGTCCATTTTTGCAAAAATCTAAAGAACTAAGTATTGACTCCTACAATGACAATGCGTTAATTAAGTTACTGATGGCTTATTTGAAAGCCAATCGATTGCTCTCTTACCCTGTTTAAAGTTCGAATAATTTCTGTACAAAATTGTTTAAGTTTTGGCAAAGGTTTCTTAGTGTTCTTTTGAATTATGAACAGTTAAAATTCGTCAATCTTTGTAATTTTGCCATAACTTTTCCCAGATCAAGATTCTGGTCAGATATTTTGAATATATTTGAATCTTACTAATACAACGACAAATACGTCAGGAAAAAACCCGGACGAGTGTAGGATTGTTTGTTCTTTCGATCTCTGAATGCACCCTAATACATCTTTTTGTCACGGATTTTAGAAGTAGAAGAAAAAACTCAACTTCAAAAGAAGAAAAAACGAGCTATCCAATTCACACAGGAAATTAGGGTCGCTTGATCAAATTTTGAAACATGTGTCATTTTTGTCATCTGATATACTCATCTCTTCTTTCTCTTGCCATCGTCATCACCATCATCATCTAGAAAGTTTTTCTATTTTAAAAACTCAAATTCCTAAAAACGCGTCAAGGGGAAAGGCCTTTTTGATATTTTTCCTTGGCCAAGGATGCTCAATAGAAAAAAGATTGTAAAAATAATACAAAGTGTCGGTTTCTTCACTGAAAATATTTTTATTTTGGGGTGAAATACGATACGAAGATCAATTTCATTTGTATCGCACGCGAGATTCATGTCAGTTGACAAGCGACAACAAGATAAAAAGGCCCACTGTCTTGTACAGATTCTCCTGTCGAGTTCCCACTCACCTAGGATTTCTTTGTAAAACGAGCTATCCAATTCACACAGGAAATTAGGGTCGCTTGATCAAATTTTGAAACATGTGTCATTTTTGTCATCTGATATACTCATCTCTTCTTTCTCATGTCATCGTCATCACCAGCATCATCTAGAAAGTTTTTCTATTTTAAAAACTCAAATTCCTAAAAACGCGTCAAGGGGAAAGGCTTTTTTGATATTTTTCCTTGGCCAAGGATGCTCAATAGAAAAAAGATTGTAAAAATAATACAAAGTGTCAGTTTCTTCACTGAAAATATTTTTATTTTGGGGTGTTATACGATACGAAGATCAATTTCATTTTATCGCACGCGAGATTCATGTCAGTTGACAAGCGACAACAAGATAAAAAGGCCCACTGTCTTGTACAGATTCTCCTGTCGAGTTCCCACTCACCTAGGATTTCTTTGTCTCCGGAGAGAACAAGCAATTTGTTGTAAGGCTTAGGGAAGTAATAAAAAAGCGGTGGTGAAAGCGGAGGCTATTTTTCTAGAAAGTGGAGAAAGAAAAATGTAATAATTTGTACGATTTTTTGTCGTCGCTTACGGATATACGCGTAACTTTAACATAGACCGTGTAAGACTTTAAAAAGGTGAATATAGTGAAAATGAAAAGGATAAAGGGATAATATAATACATAAAACATATTTACTGCTGACTTTTGTTGGTGTTTGGTACTCCACTAGTGCCGAGGAACGACAGTGCATGAGGTCTGCTTCCATCCATTGCATTGGGGCATGGAGGGAGTGTGGGTTATCCTCAAATGGTAACCACGTTTTCTGGTTGCACAAGCTTGGCTAGCTTAAAAATGAGCTGGAGCTGGGAGGAATTGGAGGGAGTGAGAGCAGTGGTGCAGTAGTAGAGGAAAAAAATACATGTCTTGTTAAGGTTCCTTTGCTGGAATGAATTCTCGGTACTCGGTTGGCCTGGTCTGGTTGTAGGTACTTTGTATTTTTCTTTCTTGGCTATACGTTGGCCAGAACCAAACCAAAAATGTACGGCCACGTAGTCCTGGCTAGAAGAGGATTGCTTTGGCAAACCCCGAAATGGGGTCATAAGGGGGAAAAAGGTTGCACTCTTTCTCTCTTTTTACTCAGCGAAGATGAAACGAAGATTTCCGAGAAGAGTAGAGTTTAGCAAGTTACATGTTACATCTTATTCTGCTGTATATCAACTTTTTTTCTTTAGGTTTCAGCGCAAGCCTCAAATCCCTCAAGCCTTTCTAGAAAATGAAAATTTCTGGTGCATTACTTATTCTTGAAGGCACAACACACACAACTTCAGCAGCAGATGTTACTTTGGACTTTCTCCATGGAAAAAGTAAGACGGCGCTGATGATGATGATTACACTTTCTCCTCTAATATACTTCCAAGAGAGAATTGAAGCCAAGCCAGACCTTTTCCCCACTATCTCCAGATGCGGTATACCAACATAACGCAACGCTCCGGCTTCCCTTCTGGAAAATGATGTTGCAGAAGAGAAGAACTTGAGCAGAACCCGACTTTCTCCGCTTATTTTTAGTAAGAAGGGAAACCAAAAGAAAATCCGCCTCCTCCCACAGACTTTCTCCTCCTTTCTCCGTTCCATCCAATGTAGAGTTGCTCAACTTTAAAAAATATTCTTTCATTTTCTCGTTCGCCAAAAAATGCTGTTTTCTTTGAAAAAAAGAGAGAAAAAAATTGCTCATTTCTCCGTAGTCAGGAGCATGGTTAGATTGGAGGCCACATTTATATGCTTCTTTCTGGCGTAGTAAAAAAATGTATGGAAGCATTATGTGCATATTTTAGGTTACCACCGACCGCCCACATCACTGCAAAGACCAGTCGTGTGGTTCCAAAACCGAGCCACCAACAACATGCAAGAAAAAAGGTGAACTGAATATATATTAGTGGAAAAAACTAGATACTAGATTCAGATAAGGTTCTGTGACTCCTACAAATAGGAGAATTATGCATACCTGTCTAATCTATGCTTAATGCGGAAATTCTTGAATAGTAATTTTATGCATATTTGCTCTTGACATTTTGTAAATACGTTTACCTGTCTAATAATTAATTCACCAAAAAATACATCCATCAGTACACTTTGTCATATGGCGCACTACTTGCTTAAGTGCATGTGCACGTTTCCTCATTTATCCAACTCCTTCCACGACTCAAGAAGGAATGAGGGATATTTTCTGAAACTTTCATCTGCATCATCTTTCCCATTCCCCAAAGCAGCAGCCTTTTTTGCGTCATACCACACAACCAGAGAAAGCGTCTGAGGGAGCATCTAAAATCCAAACTTTTTTCTCGTCTTTTTCTTCCTTTCCCCTACTGCACCTTTGGTAGTGCTACTGCAGCGAGCAACCTTTTCATTGTATGTAACGGTGATGTGTACAAAAACATCCTTCCCATTTCTTCTTCTTTCCCCGGTTTTTTGTCACCACGAAAACTTGCCACCACCACACTACCCACTTTCTATTTTTTTCTGTACCAAAAATACCAATCCATAGTGTGTTGTGTGGACTGCCACACCGCATTGCCACCGTCACAGTTACCACGACTTTATTTTTTTCGTGCACTCTCTCCACGTAAAAGATTATGCATTCTTTTCTTCTTGATCATCCCATAACGATATGGTATACATTTTTCGTACAAACGAACTCTTGAAGTTGAGCTAGTCTGTGCCATACCAACCAAGACATTTTTATTTTTCACACCCCAAAAAAATCATCCCTCTTACTTTGGACAGGAAAGTAGAAAAAGGTTTTGAGAAGGAGGAACCAACAACGTTTCTAAATGAGTCAGAGAATCATGATGATTATGTGTGCTTGTTTGTAATATGGATTGCTCTTAATGTTTTTCTCAGGATGAAGACGGTGAGGAGGAAGAAGTATTAAAAATGTGTATTTTTTGTCCTCATTGGGTTGGCTGGTTGGTTCATGTGGTACCCTATGTGGCTCTTTCTGTGTGGAAAAAAAGAGTAGTGGGAAAGCTATGATTCCTATGTATTTTCATATGATGAGATGGTGATGATGGTGGGGAAGGATGCGATATGCAATGCAATAGCTAAAAAAAGGAGTAGTTGTAGTAGAAGTAGTAATACTTGATGCTGTGGCTTCACTTCTTTTTAAGGTTATATGGATATAGTTTTTTTTGTGAATGTGGTAGCTTCTTGGGCTCGGGTTCGGTTAGAGGCTTGGGCTGTTTCGAGGTTCTCCAGAAAAAAATATAGAGAGACCAAAAAAACCAAAAGCAATAAGCAGAGTAGAGGAAGATTTTTATTTTTTTAGGGAAGAAAAAAGCTTTATATGTCAATATGCTGAGGAAAACGAGCTCATTCAAAAATTCAGCATTTTCTGAGGTTGATCTTGGGACAAGAAAAAAATTTGTGGAGATGGTTGCCGACTGCGGTTGCACTTTGCGTGGAGCTAGAGGTACCGAAGGTGGTTTTCCTAAAACTGGTGCAATCTGAGACAAATTATAATATTTTTGTTTAAAATGTAAGGCGTCACAATTGAAATCGCACTTAAACTGAGTTACTCCTTTTCAAAAAACATGAGGTTCTAGAAAAGAACATTTCAAAAGACTTTCATCATCATTTCTCTCTGGAGAAAATGGGCTGGTCTTGAAAAGACCAACCGGAAAACCACAAAATGACTTGTGCTTTCAACTTCAAGGAGAAAAGGAAATATTCTTATTGAGACGGGAAATAGGAGGATCTTAAGAAAAAAAACGAAAGTTTCTGAAAGAAAAAAAGCCAACCTGTTGTGGCTGTGCCTGAACACTTTTTTTCTTGACAAGACTCAAGAGATAAAAAAGAGAAAAAAGTCAGGGTGCATGTTTTATACAGAGTGGAGTGAACAGAAGTGAAGAACGAGTAGAAAGCAAGGGAAGAAAATTGTGGGATGAGAATATGAGTTTCAGTTCACCCCGACCACTTGTGGTTTTGTGGTAATAAACTTTGCATGCATCCGCTGCTGCTCCGGTCATTTGTGAGACTTGGGGAAAGTGCACCATAAAAACAATCTCGGCTTTCTTTTCTCTGTAAACACCACATGTTCTTCGTGAAATTTGGATTGACTTTCCGGCATTCATGGCCTTAATTAATTACACTTGAAAAATCCTTTAAATCTCTTTTTAAAAGTTTGAGTGACATTTGAAATTAAGGAGAAAAGTGCTCAATGACATTTAAAGTAGTAGTGACTACTATCTGGTAACTAATTGTTGTATATGAAGCTGTAAGAATCACTAAACATGGTTGGAAATACAGTTTGCATGCATCCGCTGCTGCTCCGGTCATTTGTGAGACTTGGGGAAAGTGCACCATAAAAACAATCTCGGCTTTCTTTTCTCTGTAAACACCACATGTTCCTCGTGAAGTTTGGATTGACTTTCCGGCATTCATGGCCTTAATTAATTACACTTAAAAAATCCTTTAAATATCTTTTAAAAAGTTTGAGTGACATTTGAAATTAAAGGAAAAAGTGCTCAATGACATTTAAAGTAGTAGTGACTACTATCTGGTAACTAATTGTTGTATATGAAGCTGTAAGAATCACTAAACATGGTTGGAAATACAGCATTCTTCCCGACAACATTACCTCCGGTAAGAATTACTTTGAACATAATATTTTGCTTCTCTCATAATTTTTTTATAATCGGCAATCCATTGTAAAATGATGTAAATGAATTGCCCTTTCTTTTGCAGAAGAAAAAATATTTTTTCATAATTGACTTTGTTTTTATAGTTAATGACGGAGCGCCTCCTCAATGAAATGATAACGGAAGCCCCAGGCGGAGAGTTGGTGAGAACAGGAAGCCCTAATCTAATTTGCACTGTTCTTCCGAATCACTGGCGCTCAAACAAAACTCTTCTCATAATTTTTTTTATAATCGGCAATCATTTGTAGAATTATGTACATGAAAGGCCCTTTCTTTTGCAGAAGAAAAAATGTTTCACAAATGACTTATGTTTTTATAGTTAATGACGGAGCGCCTCCTCAATGAAATGATAACGGAAGCCCCAGGCAAGTCAATAGACAATATTATTCATTCCCATTTTGAAAACTAGTGAGAGAGAGGCAGTTTTTCAATTAAAGTCATTCACTTGACCCACTAAACTCTTAAAAGATACATGGAATAAGGTGTAGGGCATTTTTTTAAACACAAAAGAAATTATATTTTTGTACTTAACAGTAGTACGTGTTTAACCAATTTTTCAGGGAAAAGCTTCACTCTGACAATCACAGTTGGAACGATGCCTCCGCTTGTATCCACCTACAACAAAGCAATCAAAGTGACAGTGGATGGACCTAGGGAACCGAGAAGTAAAAGTAATTATTGTTAAATCAAGTAGTTTAATTAACCCTAGTTGAATTTTGCTTGCTTAAGATTAATGGTTGAATTTTTGCAATCTCATAAACTTTTTGATATTTCACCTGTCATGTCATTCTTCCTGAAATTTGAAGTTCATTAATCCGACCTTGTCACCAATTTTCTCGCACATGCCGTTCCCGATTTTATCAAAGGCTTTTTTTATAGCAGATCTCATTATGTCTCTAGCTTGCTTGCATAATAAGATGTCAAGAAGACTAAACAAAATACGTAATTTAGGCAAAGCTCCGTGAAGGTGAAGAGTTCATTCCATGCTTCTCTCAGCAGAAGCATGCCTTACGTAATTTACAAAGTTGTACTTCATAACTTTTCCCTTTCATCTCCTTCTTCGAAATAATCATCCTTCATTATTTCGATTCATAAATTAGGCTCACGAATCTCAAAAGTTTTGTCTACCATCCATCTTTTCTCCCTNNNNCATGCTTCTCTCAGCAGAAGCATGCCTTACGTAATTTACAAAGTTGTACTTCATAACTTTTCCCTTTCATCTCCTTCTTCGAAATAATCATCCTTCATTATTTCGATTCATAAATTAGGCTCACGAATCTCAAAAGTTTTGTCTACCATCCATCTTTTCTCCCTCTTCTCTACTCCATTGCATCACCGGAGTAGTCACAAAAACAAAATAAAAGCTAGTCTGAACTGGATCGAGCAGTGAAACTCAATCCAACCTTATTTTTTTATTTTGTCTGAAACAAATACAGAAGGAGTATTGCAGTGAAGTAAAAGGAATGCATTCACTCAAGCATACCAACAAAAAAAGTAGCAAAAGTTTAGTTTATTAGCTTCACTTTATTTCACTGACTTAGAATAGGGATGTAATAATATTTCCAGTTTTACTTCCCGACTGACAAAAAAAGAGTACTCTGTTGCATATATCCTACCAACTTGGGGCATTGTGGTACCTGTCGATATGTAGGCTTTACTTACTCCGTCGAATAATCATTTATTCCATTCGAATCGGCAATTTGGTCATCTCTGACATTGGTTGACCCGACAAACCATAAAATTTAACGTGATTCTTCGTGCGTACAACCTCCTCATCATAAATAAGGAAAAAGTTTTTACCAAAAAGTAAAAGGAAGACATGATGAAATATTACTTATACAAAAGGGAAAGGTATGTGGGAGTCGGACTCAAAGTGAAGTCAAGCCAAAGCCAAGCCACTGAGGCATCCACTTTTTTTTATTATTACGACATGGCTTATTTTGGGGCAAACCAGAAAACAAAAAACTAGGGAATTGTCATCATCATTGAATGAGTGAGTGAACCCAACAAAAATAAGCAATAATTTTTTGTCGTGTCATCATCAGTCAAGTCAGCACACACTCACTCACTCAAGTTAGATGCACTGCATGTATGTCTGGTATCAAACATATTATCATCATCATCCCACACATGAGAGAATCGTAAACAACTTTCACGACAAAAAATTCCGACCAAAAGAATCAACCGAGAAATGCGCTTGCTTTATTCCTCAATTTTATCGTTCTCCTTTGGTAAATTTCCCGAGAAAAGAAGGGAAAAAGGAAAAAAATCTGATTTATTCCCTGCTCATTTTTAGCCCGATAATAAAAAGTGAGAACAAGACGGATAGATTTTTTTATAGATCCGTCTTAAGTTGCCGTATAAAAATGATACACTTTTTTTACGACCCACCGTCTCCAATACTCGGCTCTTTAGGAAAAGATATTTTTATTATTACATTGGATCTTATATTATCTGGAAAATACAAAAAATAAAGAATCGTAAAAAAAACTTTTAGGGGAATAAGTCAGCACAGCAAAAGGGTCTGGTCGGAGTAGGACAGAGCATAAGTCAATTTTCCTTATATAATGTGGACCAAGAAAAAAGTTTTTGCTGTGAAATCAAAGTTATTATTATGATTAAATCTTGTCGTCAATAATACAAGAGGATTAGCATGGGTTTGGACAGGAAAGTCGCACGAGATCAACATCACAATTTTTTAGAATGAAAAGCAAGACTAGCATCAGAAAGCTCCAGGCATTTCAATATTTATGCATAAAATTAAATATAATTTTTATATGAACGTTTTTACAAAATCTCACAATACCCCATCCTTATAGATTTTATACATTTTGGTAGTTTTGAAGCAAAATTTTAGCGAACCATTGTTTTTGATTTTTCATTATTCTATTTTCAGCATGTTTAAATAACAATAGGATTTATTTATATGTACTCGTAACGGGAATTCATAAACGTCTGAAATTATCTCACAATCAGTTTTGATTATGGGCTTCTCAATAGGTTCATACTTGACTAGTCACGGTGGTCCTTTCGCCCCATTTGGATTCGGACCAAGGCCACTTCTCCCTCCTAACTTCCCGGCTGGTATCGGTGCTGCCCTGGATCCTCTCCGTCCCCACGACTCTTTCAAACTTCCGCTTGGTAAGTAGTCCTTAAAACTCACAACTCCAATTTTTATATCGCAAATAAGTCACAATCCGCATAAAATTCCGCTGTCGCATACCCTTTACTGCCCTACGTCCGGTCCAAAAATGTGGAATTTTGTAAAGTCCATACAATTTCTAATGTCTTCCAAGCATTTTCCTTTGATTTTATGTAGTTCTTTTGATTTACTTTGAATGTATCTTATTTCTGGAATCAATTCCATTTTAGTAGCTTCTTTAAATAGTTTCTTTCATGAACTGAACGAACCTGGATTTATCTGTTAATTCATCATTTTTACAACTTCAAAGATTTTTTACGAGCTCTGACCCCAAGGAATTCATGTCCGAAAAGTGGAATAGAAAGATGTAAATGAAAAAAAGTTTCGACTGGCCTCGATTCTTTAACATTCTTAAAACGGTGTAGAAAAGCATTTACTTTAAAATCCGTTTCAGCTTATTCAGTTCAAAGCATTATTTCATGAAGAAAAAAGCAGCGTAATTTCCATTTCCGTGATCCTCTTGAAATAAAATCATACTTAAATAGGAAAAGTCAACTATAAAAAACGGCTTCCTTCCGGCTTTTCTCTTAAAACTTTCTTTGTAAAATAAAAACGGGATCAAAAAGCTGTTTCAAGCTTGTAAAAATTACTTTTATTCTCAAATTTCAACTTTTTAAGATGATCATGAGACGACTGTAAGCTTTTATGCAGATCCCACTCGCTGTTACCACTTTTGGTGTTCTTAAAAGGAATTACAGTTTTTTTCACTTTAACATCCGATGACAAAAGAGAAAGAGCATATCTAATATAAAAAATACATTTCGCTTTTTTAGATGTGAAGAATATCGGTGACATTTTCATCATTTCACGTCTCATTAGCTAAAGTAGCTCCATCGTCGTCATCATGATCATGATCATCACCCGATTTCTTTCTTCTTTTCTTGTTCATGTTCAGCCAATGTAGCGGCTCATTTACTGACATTTAACTGTACATACGGCTTGAAAGAAAGATCAGCTTTCTCATCATCACAAACTTTTAAAAAGGTGATGGCAATCATGATGATGATTGTGATCATGGCTTTATTCTTGGGAGCTTTGTTGTGATTGCGATTAGGATGAAATTGATGACGTCGATTTACTTTGCATTATACACTACATTAGACTCCGCATGGATGCCATTATCATTATCATCACTGAGAAATACATTGGGAAAATGATCTGATTGCACTAGAAAACAAGAGGAGGTAAAAAATAGAAGCGGAACGGAGTAGTCGACATTGTAATGTAATGTTAAAGATAAAGCTTCAGGTGCAGTTACCTTAATTGATTTGGATTTGGACTTTTGTTGTGTTCAAACCTTTCTGGCAAAAACCGTGCTAATAATTTGGCCTTGTGGAGCTGACAAACTATGGCCATCATTATAACTTTAAACAAAAAATTCAAGCGTTTCTTGAAGATTGCAAATTCAGAATTTGTCAGCTTCAAGTTAAAAAATAATGTTCAGTCTTGAAATTGATGACAAAAGAAAAAAAGATCCGGAAATGGCTAGTGATGATGATCACAACGATTGTGCTTCGCTCCTTTTTGTTCTCCACGGAGGGGAACAATGAAAAAAGCTACATCTTTTCAAGTACAATATTGTTTACCCTCCTGTATTTTGTTTGTTCATTCAATTGTTTCATTTGATGGATGTCAAAGTGAAGCTTGAAAGAAGAAAAAAAAGATGAACAAAATTGAGTTGAAAGTTAATCGTTTTTGTTCACTATCGTCTTTATGAAACTTGTGCCTTCAATCTGCTTCTCATGATAGTCATGATATGATGTCGCTTTTGTATTTGTTTATCTGGCGTGGCGTGGCAAAGTAAAAGAGATTTTTTGTATTTTGGTTGAGCGTGGCCATTTCTTGATACAAATTTACACTTCACGCCAACCAACCAGCAAATTGCAGTAAAGACTTTTGTAAAGTCCACCTGCTTCTTACAAACAATTAGTCGCGGACTTGGTATTTTCCAGGGTGGGTAGTTTGGTAAATTTGGTTTTATTTTTTGGTTCTGGATGTGGGCGCAAGCATGAAAAAATTTTGAATATGAATTGAAATGGTTATTGTCTTCTTTGGTTTTGGGTTTCCTGTCACTGAATAAAAGGACAAACAAATCTTCTCTTAATGATGATAGTGGTGCTCATATGCTTGATTGTCTTCTTTCGTAACAGGCTTAAGTCCGCACGACTGGCCATTAGCTCTCCGCAATGGACCCACAGGAAATGGCTATCCCGCATATATTCAGTCCCTCGC
This sequence comes from Seira musarum, assembly GCA_027743895.1. Lineage (NCBI taxonomy): Eukaryota > Metazoa > Arthropoda > Collembola > Entomobryomorpha > Entomobryidae > Seira > Seira musarum. The sequence goes on along the minus strand of JAHZMX010002380.1, from coordinate 2,640 downwards.
TTCCGCGTCAGCGGTTGCTGCTGCTGCGGCAGCTCAAGCGCAACAGCATGGAGGTCAACCACCTCAACCTGGTGGTCCAAATGTTCCACCGCCCCCTCCACCGCCACCACCTCCGCCATCGCTCCTTTCACACGCCTCACCATTAGGTTCAACCTCAGATTTGATACACAGTCACCATCTCCTTCTTCCGCCTCCTCCATCGTCTGCGTCTGAACAGAGCCCAACACCTTCGAACAATTCAATAGCTGGTCAGCTTCAAAATAACGTCGCCTCACCATTAGGTTCAACCTCAGATTTGATACACAGTCACCATCTCCTTCTTCCGCCTCCTCCATCGTCTGCGTCTGAACAGAGCCCAACACCTTCGAACAATTCAATAGCTGGCCAGCTTCAAAATAACGGGAATAGTGCAAATGGAAACAGCAATAATAATAGTTTGTTAATGCCTGGAGGAATAAAGAGGAGTGCATCATCCTCGTCGTCAACTCCACCACTGAAAAGTCCCTCGGATAGTAGTACTGGCGGTGGCGATCTACCTTTTACTGGGAAAGAAACCTCGGGAAGTCCACCACCTTCATCTTCTGCTTCATCTTTAATTAGGTCGTCGCTAAATCCTACGTTGGGAGGTGGTGATTCCCTTCTCCCCAATTTTGACTTGGTCAAACACCCAAGTTTATGGGCGGCTGGTGGATTTGGTGGACTAATGGGAAATCTTGCGAGTAAGCCCCATTCAAAGCTTTTCAATTTATCAAATGCCAAATATATAATAATATAACACGTTTTCTTAATTTATTTTAATTTGTCGATGTAGATCCACATCTATTACCTCACCCACTTCTCTACACCCACCTATGCAATAACGCGTGGATGTCTACAGAACTGCATAACGTAATGAGTAAACTTCAGCATCAACATCAACAACAAATTCAGCTTCGTGCAGCAGCAGCAGCGGCGGCCGCTGCAGCTGCCGTACAATCATCTTCAGCGTCTGGAGGAGGAGGAGGAGGTGGTGGTACTGTAAGCAGTTCTGCAAGTAGTACCTCAAATCCAAATCCCAGCAGCCGATCCCCATCCCCAACTTCCTCCTCAAGGCAGGCCCTCTCACCTTTAAACAATAATCACATTTCATTGACAAATCATTCTCCACCACCATCGTCATCCTCCTCAAGTTTTCTCATTTCGCCCCGACCAATCCATCCAACTTTAATTTCACCTGATAAAGATGCACTCCCTCTCAGCCCAACAAACAACAACAATAATAACAATAACATCAACAAGAAACGTCATCTCATTGATGAATTGCGACGTAGCAAAAGTCCTTCATCATCGTCTCTAAACTCCACATCCGGCCCCAGTCTTGTTGACGGAGTGAAATCGGGATTCTCCCTGTTCACTCGACATCCTGCTCTTGCAAGTGCTCATAACAATAACAATAATAGTCTCTTAGCTTTACATCATCACCATCTTCATGCTCTTCAACAACCAAATCATTCTTTTCTAAGTTTGAGTGCTGGTGGCTCAACTAATAATGCGCTGCTGCAATTGGATAATACTAATGGACGAATTAGGTCACCACCGCCGGGCTCTCCACCGAGCGGAAAAAGATTAAAGGTTGGGAGTTCGGGGGATGGTGGAAGCTCGAGTGGAAGCAAGTCGGAGGTTTGGAGACCCTACTGATAAACATCAGTATTTTCAATTGTTTTACATCGATAATTAATAATAATCGGCTTTCATATGCACCATTGCTTTTCAATCTACTTCGTCAAGTACAGGGTGGACACTCAAATTATGAAAATTTTGTATGTTCTCTAAATGAGCAGCACAATTCATTCCAAAAATCGTAGTCGTGGAATTCCAAAGATTAATTATAATCATGATGACATGAAGGCAACGAATGTTTCATAAAATATGCAATTTTTTCAATAATTTATGCAATAGTTGTAACAACTTGCTCGTGAAACGAAATATACGTAAATAAATTGTGATGATGGTTCATTCAAGTAAATTGTATTTAAATATTGAGAAAAATAAAATTACTTGATTTGAAAAAACATCAAACGTGACAAATTATTTTTAAATGCTCATCACGATTAAAATAAGTATTTATGATTTGTTCAAACTCAATAAACCCTATTCGTTTTAAGCTTTTGTTGATTTTATTTGAGAAAATAATTTTTTTCTGTAACGGATGCATCCTAATCATTTTCTTTGATTACTTTCTTTTTTCATTAGCAGGGGAACTGAAAAGACAGTCCTTCCCCGTGAAGTTGTCGTCAACCACTTAAAAGCGTTTGATTTAAATTTACTCCTTCGTTTCAACAGTCTGGTTCAAATACGAAGCATGTTACACTCTCTAATTTTCTTTCCCAGACCAAGTAGGGCAAACGACCAAACCTCTCATTCACTTTTCCAAAGAAAAAAAATGCACAAACAAGAGGAAACGTATCTCCCTTTTGAGTTCACTGTCGCAATCAAGGATAAGAAGAAGAGCGGCTTGGGGGAAGTAAAAGATTCATTAAAAAAAAAATTTCCTTCTCCTTCCTGTCCCACTAAAATATACAAGAATATCCTCTTGAGTTTACTTACATAATTTACACTAAACTCAAAAGTAGAGAAGAGAAGAGAGCAGCTCAGGAAAAA
>JAHZMX010002379.1:0-13897 GCA_027743895.1 Seira musarum | reverse complement strand
TTAAGTAGGTCATTTTCTCCTCTGGCTTAACTTGATCTGGTTCTGTTCTTGTCTCTGTGGACCGTGACTGTGACTGTGTGACTTGACGGATTACGATTCGAAAGATGAAACCGGAACTGCTAAAAAAAACTTCTTTTTGAGGCTGTAGAGGAATTTATGTTTTTTGTTCTGCTTCTGGATTTACTTATTTTGTTGAAATTGAAATATAGAAATCATCGCCTTTAATGAAGCTTGGCAGATGCAAATGAATGAACAGATTGGATCGCGATCCGCCACACGTATTTATCATTGGCCTGTTTTCCAATCTGACATGGAAATAGGAAAAGTTTGCCAGAACCAAAAACTAAGCGGCTGGTCTAGTCGAGTCGAGAACCACACCACAACCAGATCCAGAATATGTGATGTAATGCAATGCAAAACTAAAGAGTTTTTCATCTCATCTCATCTCACTAGCGAAAAAAAATTGATGATGATAGCGTCCTGTCGTAAGCCCCATTTTGTTGAGATATTTTCCCTGGGTGGTTTAGTAGATGGAAATTGAAAATCAAGATTAAATTTCATGTGAAATCATTTATTTTTAAAAAAATAAGTTGATTGGGAAGCTTGACTTGTCTCGCAAGTCCAAACATCAGATCAGATCTGATCGGTTACCGAAGATTTAATAGCGTTTTCCTGGATTCGATTTGATAGGATTCCTGCTTTATTTTGTTTGGGAAAATATTTTCACATAAATCCAAGAAAAATCCAAGCCAAGCCCCATTGGATTGCATTCCCCAAAAAAATCTTTGTTTTCGTCTTTGTGAGCCAAAGCGGAAATGAACGCAAGCAAGTACAAGTGAAGACAGCTAGCAAGTTATTTTTTTCTCAACTTTTTGGAGAAACAGAAACAGGAGGAATTTGCTATTGCCATCATTCCCATAAAAAATATTTGATATTATTGCACCAATTTCCTACACAGCTGTTCATAAAACAGCATGTGAACCGTGTAATAGTAATATTTACAGATGAACTCTGGTGAAAAAAAAATGATAATGGTTCCCATAAAAAATATTTGATATTATTGCACCAATTTCCTACACAGCTGTTCATAAAACAGCATGTGAACCGTGTAATAGTAATATTTACAGATGAACTCTGGTGAAAAAAAATGATAATGGATGTGATGGGAAGTTTCCCTCTTTTGAAGAATTTGTTAAACCAGTGGGAAAATGGCCAAAAGTATGAAATTGCCCATAAGATAACATGAGCTATTTGAACTATGAATTATCATGAAACGTTTATGCAATATGCATTTTAAGAAATGTAATCTCAAATTGCCCCAAAATATTCAGACATTTACCTGAATCAATGGATGGAAAATACCGGTATTTCCCACACTAATTTTTCCCACCTGCATTCCTTGAATGGGAGTGTTAAAAACCCAGTGTTTCGCACATTTTCGTGGATGAAATGTACAATTGCACATTGCATGAAATGGCTTACAATATCATGATCATTTTCACAAAGAAAGTGTCGTTTCTTTTATTGGCTCATAAAAATTACGTGTAATTTCCAGAGAAGAAAAAAATATATTGTAAATGAAGATGTATATGCCCTTGTCTGGTTTTCTCCGAAAAATTGTTTTACGACCCGACCCGACAGACCTCACTCAGACTTTGTTGCAATTATAATCATAATCATCATCATCAACGATGTAATGTAATGTAGTGTGTAGTGTTAGCGCCACCCAAGTCAAATATTCGCATTCAAATTCTGTTTTGTTAAATTCACACTTTACATAAGAATGAGGAATGGTGATTGTCACTAGTTGAAACTTGTTTGGTGAGGGAAACCTTATCAGTGAATCGCAATTAAGCACCTTTCATATTTGGTTAGGATCTGGCTTCGTTTGGCCTGGCCTGGCCTGACCTCGGTATCCTTCTTCAAACGTGATATCTACCATATTTGCAAAATATGGTTTTGTTTTCTGCATTTATATTCATTGTCAACTCGACTCGACTCAGTGGTGGTCGATGTCCTCAACACACAAAAAAATGCACATGCAGACATTGCAAAATTGTCATACAAATACACTCAAGAAGATATTAGGATGCGTGGGGGTCGTTTCATTAGACTAATCAAATTCGATTGATAATTGATTGCGAAACAGGAAAAACAGTTCAATTCTTCAAAATCAATTTTGTTTTTCGGATTTGAAAAAAGACTTCGCAGAGATGAAAAAAAACAAACAAACGAGAATTTCAGAAGTGCCAATGAAATGGCAGAACTCGATCCATAAAACAAAGCCATTTGAGTAGCATTCATATTACTTTTTCTAGTTCAATCGTTTAATATTTCACTTTTGCATTTCATTAAAGTGTTTTTGCATCATTTCAAATTTCAGAATTCAATTGAAGTGAAATGTGATCTCAACTTGATTTTGACTTGACACCTTTTTTTCTCGCTGACATTGTTTGGATTGACTTTTAAAAAGCTGACTTGATTTCTCAAAAAAACAAGTTGTGATTGTATTTGTAATAGTAATGGGACTAAAAGTTCAGAAGCCATTTTTGCAGACTGACTATATCTGTGTTGAAATGTGGATACTTGTACGACTACAACGAAAGCAGAGCACATGTAATGAAAAAAAAGAAGGATTGTCATCAACTGTCTTTATTCCTTGTTATCATCATGAAAGTTTGTTTCCGGGTTTTAGCTCTTCTTACCCCCATTTTTCATCGGAGGACTCGAGTCGAGATTGCTCCTGCTCTATTTTAAAAAAAAGTGATGGGGATGGAATGGATGGTTGCCCTAATATAAGCTCGATATTTTCGACCTAACTTTAGCGTCAATAGCGCATAAAACTTAGCTGTTAAAATTGTTGTTAAATCGACATCGTCTCGTTATTGAAGAGGAGCTCGAATAATTATCTTTTGATCAAATTTAAGCGACCGGGGTTCCCGTAGGACTCTTACCACAAGGCGGGAACAATCACCCTAACCTTGCCCGTATCGCATGTTTAAACTATTCAAATGTACCTACATATTCCCGCGACCATGTCGCAAGAGATGGAATGCATTCTCGATAGTGTTATCCACTTAAATATTTGTACATGACATCAAAGCACTTAAATGGCAAGTGCGTTTATTGCGAATTTTACGACCTTCACCTGAAATGAATTATTTTTAAACGGTAATTATTGCGTTGTGTAAACATTTTAAAAGATTTTTATGCAACAAAAATTGCGAAAAAACTATTTTGAATTTATTTAAATCCTGAAAATTTTAAAGATGGGCTACCATTTTGCAAAATGAGCGGATTGAGGTTCAAAAAACGCGCTCAAAATGATATGTCAATAGGGGCATGCGAGAACAGAATTAAATCGTGTCTATTCAGATCAAGTCGGTTTTCTAAAAATATTTTGAAACACTTAAGCTATGATTTTATGTACTATAAATGCACTCTGATCATCAAAGCTGTATTAAAGCCTATAAAAACATGTAGGATGTTTGTAATACGTGAAAAATTATATTTTCCTCCGAGTTTGATGACTCCTACTGGAAGATACATGAGCGTCGACAGAGAAAATGGCAAGTAAAAATGGGTCTACTTCTTCACTTCTCTCCGTCTTCAATGCGACAAAAAAGGAGCGGGACCGAGTAAATGATAATGATATGCGTGTGTGTCGCGTCGTGGTTGTGCCTCACAAATTTTTTTATTTCTTTTTGATGATATTATAATGATAAACAGGGTGTCGTTCTTCCTTTTTCCTTCAAAAGTCATAGTCTTCATGATGACTTTTCCCCTAATAGATGTATATAGTGATGCACAGCGTGAAATAAAATAATGTTTTACGACGATGATGATGATGATGACGATCGAAATAGTATTTTCTAAGAAAAATGGAAGAAAAAGTTGCATTGCATGCCACACTTTCCCACGATCCCCATCCCTTCTTCTTTTTTTTGGTACCATGCCGGCTTCTCTTCTGGAAAAGAAAGCGATTTTAAATGATTATGTTTATGAAGACGATGATGATGATTATTGTAGGAGGAATAAAGAAAATGTTTTGCATTTTCATATTTCCTCTTCCTCCAATCCAACTCTGATTTTTAATATGGAAATGATTGGCGGAGGACATGCAAAAAACATTAAACGAGGGACGTACCTCAACCAGGCCAGGGACAAAATTCGTTTTGAAGGAGAAAAGGTCCTCCTGGCCTGGCCCGGTCTGGTGAAGGTGAAGTGACCTACTTTTTTCCAGAAGTTCCTTCGATTTCATCAGGGAGAGCAGATGTGTACTTTTAAATCAATTTCTATTCTAAAAATATCTTTTAAACTCGTTTGGAAATCATGGCCTCTGAAGAAAACATCAAAGTTGCTGTTAGACTACGTCCATTTCTCCCGAATTTGTAAGGGAAATTCAATTAAAAGGGATATTTTGGGGTGACTTGAGATTTGCAAAAGAAAATTTAATTTGTTTTAGGAAAAATGAAGCTGATGGGAAATCCAAAAGGATCGTTCGAATGGACGAGATCTCATCCTCTGTTTGTCTTCAGAATCCAGGGGATTCCTCCGAAAACCATAAGTTCACTTTTGACAGTGTTCTCTGGTCATTTGATGGTTACTCTGAGGCTGATGGATACCTCTCCCCTGAGAATAAAGCTACGTCGGAAGAGATGTATTGTGATCAGGTAAGTAAAAAGGAAAGAAAACTTTTCAATTTGCAAGAAAAAAAGTTTTAATGTGGCTTCACTTGACTTCCTGGAGCAGAAACAAGTTTACGACGATGTGGGCAAAGAACTTGTACAAAACTTGTGGAATGGGTATAATGGAACAATATTTACCTTTGGAGAGGGCAAGTCCGGTAAATCTTGGACGCTTTTGGGAATTGGGGTGAACAAAGGTACTTCATTTCAAGAATTTAGTGATTGTTTCGGTGTTTCAAGTTTTTCAAATCTGTATGTATTGGTATTTGGTTTGCCGATCAAATTCTAGGTATTGTCCCCCAAAGCCTCACCGAGCTGTTCAAGGGAGTCCGTGAGAAGGAAAAGCAGTTCCAGCAAAATGGCTCAGCTTTAGAAGTTAGACTCAACATGGCTGAGATTTACAATGATCGGATAAAGGATCTTCTCCTGACGCCATCGGCATCATCCCAAGGATCCAATTCTAAACTCAAAAATGTTGCAAAAATTAGGGAGCACTCCAAAAAAGGATTTTACAGTTAGTAGATAAAAGGCTGAGTCCAAAGTGTCTTACTTGACAGATTTGTTGACGTTTCAAAATGAACGGTTTTATCTCACAAAATGGACGCCATTTTAAAATTAAATCCTGAAAGTGCAAAAACATTTTCCAGATTTAATTTTTTACATTCGATGGTTTTTGGTCATTTAATGAGATAAAAGCGTTCATTTCCGTTAGATCAAAGAATTCTAATTGCCTTATTTTTTTAGTTGAGGGTCTTCGAAACGTCCTCGTGATAAACCACGAAGATATCCAGCAACGCGTGGAAGAGGGACTTATAAATCGCGCGGTTTTCCTCACGAGCATCAATGCCACTTCCAGCTACAGTACAACTTACATTTCAGTGACTTTAGTTCAAAAAATAAGAAACCACCGAGGAGATGAGGTGACCAGAGTGGCTACCTTAGAGTTTATCGATCTACCTGCATGGTATTCAGATTTCTATAAACTTAAAATATCAAACTGGTGAAATGTTTTAAGTTTTAATTTGGATTTAAAGTGAGTTCAAATTGGAAGATACTGAAGAAAGGAATGACCTCCAAGAGGAATTCTATTTTGACGAGGGTAGCACAACCTCCTCAGTAATTATGAAGTCCGTGAATTTAAAACCAAATGGAATCGATTGTCTTTCGAATTGCGTGGATTTACTGATTGAAGCCTCAATTGGGAAATACACGGATACAATCCCTTTTTATAAGCATAGTCTCACGAAGATCATGAGAAATGCATTTTTGGGAAATACCCGGAGTTACATGGTATTATATTATGCCAGTGACATCGAAAGACATTTGAATTAATAATAATTGTAACTTCCGGTTTTAATTCTCTACAGATTGCGACAATCAGTCCGTCGGAATTTTCTTTCAAAAATAGCTTATTCGTACTAAAATTAGGTAAGCTAGACTTTTAATTTAATTTAATTTTCAGGTAAATAAATTTTTGAAAAATATTTTCAAGCGGAAAAGGTGAGAATGCTCACGACAAGATCCGTACCGAACGAAGAGGTTACCTCAAAACTAATCCGCGAATTGAAGACAGACAGTGACAAAATTAGGAAACTAATATCCCTGGGGGAACTGGAGACTAATGCTGACCTATCAAATAGACTGGCAAAGGCTTCACTCATGAGCCCTTCCGAGAGGGACGCAATGAAACGGAAGATCGTGGAAGACATGAAAGCCCAAGTCCGAGAAAACGAGAAGGAAATTCGGAATTTGCAACAGAGCTTTGAGGAGAGGCTTAAGCCGTTCAAGACGGAGAAGAATGTATGGGAATTTTTGGAAATGGACAGATAATTGAATGATAAAATAAGACTGATTTTTTATTGAATTTTTCAGGATTTGGGAAGGAAGATTGAAAATGATAGGAAAAGCAAATGCCACCTTTTAAATTTAAATGAAGACTCCCAAATCTCAGGGAAGATAATCCACATTATCCCCCTCGGCACGATCGATTTTGGCCAGAATAATGTGAATAATAATAGCAATACGAAAGGGAAGGAAAATGGTCATTTTATTACGTTCACAGGACCGGGGTAACTTGAGACTATCAAAATACCTATGAATTAAAAAAATTTGACATGAGTATAAAATACTTTCTTTCCAGCATTCTCGAACATCATGGGACATTCACGTACAACACAAAAGATGGGAAATCCTCGATAAAACCGAATGGTCCTAAAGCCAAAATTTTAGTGAATGAGGTGCCCATTCAATTTGATACTGTACTAGGGCATAATGACATAGTCATCCTCGGGGGCATGCAGGTCTGGCTTTATCAGAATCCGAAGGAGACTTGGCTCGAGAAATTCCCCATTCAAGACAGGATTTATTGGGAGGGAGTGATGGAAGATATTGCAATAAAGTCTGAGGACTTTTCAAGAATTAGTCATGATTGTGGTCAGTGTTATCATCATAACTCATTATTATGATCTCTCCACATGCAAAATTCCGATGGACAATTGAATTCGTTTTTCGGACAGGAAACATGCCGGAATTCCTACAAACCCAACTCCTCAATCTCATTCCTTCCCTGGAAGACGCGAGAGTAATGATTTCAGATTTGAATCAAAACTTTACCCTCCACCCAATCCTCCAACATCCTGTGGAGGTATTCCTCCAAACCTCATCATCATCATCCGAAACGATGAGAACGGAGGAAAAGTCACCGAAATTGTTGATAAAAGTTGAGAACATGGCAGACGGGACATTCCATTACTGGTCCATAGACAAGTTCCAAGAGCGACTGGAACTGTTGAGGGATTCTTACGCTCAGTATTTGGAAGATGGGGACATCCCGTTAAAGGAAATAGGGGCATTTAAAGAACGTTCCGATCTTGATATGCCCATCGGATACAGCATCATTTCTCTGGAACCTTTGGCTTACCAAATAAATATTGAAAATAGTCAAGTGGCCATCTTGGATTGCATCACTTTCGAGCCTGTGGGAAGTATAGGATTTTCCCTGGTGTTTTGTGAGGAGATTTCCGGTGAGAAAGTGAACGATGACGAAAGATTCATTGAAAGTCCAGATGAGCTGTTGGATGAGAAACTGACCATTTTAATGGGGTTACAAGACCTTAGGAATGTTACACTTCAGTTTAAGGTTAATTGAAAAGAAATAAGTCATTACACAAATTTTACAAAAAACACTGATGTGATGGAATCCGGAATTTCTGTGTTAGGATATTTACTGCAAATACACTTTTCTTGATGAAGACGAGGATTTGACGAAATACTTGGATTCCAATTCGAAAACATCTAATTTTGGTGGAACGTCGAATCGGTTTGAAAGGAAATTTTTTGTAGGTCCTGTAACGGACAACGTAAGTTTGAGTAACGGAATGTCCATTAGTGAAGTGAGTTTAAAATGAATGTATTAATTATAATTAAATTGAATTTTTAGACATTGAACTTGATGTTGACACAAAACCTAATTCTCCGATTTTACGGGAAGCAACGTGCCCATAAACTCTTAAACTTGATGGGAAGTCTACAAAATAGTACAAATGGAATTGGCAAGGGTTCCAAAGATGGAAACCCTGTTGGAATGGAAAGGACAAAAGCGCAGTTAAAGATAAAGGAAAGGCAGAACAAAGGCATCAGAGACGATTGGTATTTAAAACAAATGAAATGATAAGGTATAAACTTGACCTTCAACATTCCACCACATTTTTTATGGTATTTTTATTGATAGAATGCCATGAAAGCCCTCCTAACACAATCGGAATCTCTTGGAGAGGAATTGATTCCATTGTCCGTGATGAAATCAGTTGTTCAAGCGAAAAGCCAAAAGCTCGTGGATATGAGCCTAGAAGAGCATAAAGGTTTTGCTAAATTCATAACTTATTTTAATTGTAATCCACTGGAATGCAATCCAATTTTGGGTTTTCAGATGCACTTACATACATTCCTGAAGAACCCCCTCCAAAACAACTGCCTCCGGAACTGAAGGCGTTAAAGAGATTTAGTGAAATTTGTTGCATTGTTTAAAGTTTTTAATCTACGAAAATTATAATTTTTTTAATGGAATAAAAAATATTCAATCGAGATCCAATTTGACATTCACCCATCCGCCGTTATCAGAGTTCCATAGCGGAGCAATGCAATAAATCCTTTTAATTTTGGAGGAACCATGCCCCCTTGCATTCCTCTGAATTGTTGAGACATCCAACTGACTTTTTATCCATGGGCCCCTAATTACATCTGGAACAATGGAAAACACAACATTCCAACAGACAGACATTAAAAGTATTAGTAAAAAAAATTGCGCAAATTAAGTACCTCGACCAATGTGATATTTGATCTCATGTCCGGTCGAAACGGTTTGCCAAACGAATCCAATTGCGAGAAAAAATTTTGCTCCTTTACACAAAAATCTCCTTTTTCTTTTGTCAACGGTTTTCTTTTCCTTAAGTTCCATTACGTTCAAGTCACTTATTCCAGAACCGATGATTGGTGACTTCAATGTTCCAGTAGAAGCTGTGGATGAAGAATGATCTGTAAAAAAGGAATGGTATAGTAAAAAGTGTAATTTCGATATTCAGGGGTAAATTGACATGTTTTCAGAACAGTCGGTAACTTTTATCTTTACAGCAATTTTAAGCAATGACTTGTTTTACAGGGCATCTCATTTAGAGCGCGATGTTTGAACATAGTCTGACCCAATTTATGGAATAGTGACCTTTCTTTAAAATTTTCAAAATTTAGTTGGATTTAATAATATTTTTAAACTTTTTGTTGCATCAAATATTTTAAAGATGTTGGCAAATGTCAATAATTACTTTTTTAAAACAATTTATTGCAGTTAAACACCTGAAAATTGGGGGTAAACTTACTTGCCACGCAGAACCTTTGATGTTTTTTAATTTTATTGGAAGTTTAAACCTAACGTGTGGGATGTGCCATAAAAATGTACTTGCATTAAATATATAAGTACTTTTCTAAAATGATTTAAAATGATATGTTAACCAGGTTAGGGTAATTGTTCCCGCCTGGGCTGACCAAGGGGAGGTGAGGTTAAGTGTCGCCACCTGGTAACTGTTCCGTGGAGAACACCCCGCAATTTAATACAAAGATAACATACTTGCTTCTCGTGTGAGTTCTAACATTCCGTAGGTGATCACTACACAACCTACCTGTGATGGCATTTAAAACACTCCCATTCTCGCCGTTATGGTTAACAGCGAAAAACACCCTCTCCTCATCTTTCCCTTCAATTGAGCACTGAAGCAATCCGCTCTCCAACGCGATATCATCTTCATCACGGTCACCTTCGCCCTTCTTATCATTATTCTTTCCACCGTCACTTCCATATCCCCATCCCCTCCTGGAGGAAACATCCTTCTCATTTTGAGCTTGATCCCCTTGCATAAGTTTATACCTCACGCAGCCCGCCCTTTCAGGGAGTACGGTGATCTTCTCAGGATCACAAAGGTGTCCAGGGAGGAGGCAATGTCCTTTGATCCTGCATTCAGAAATGGAGTTGCACGGGAGGTAGGTCAACCTCGCTTTCTTGTTTGAGGGACTGCAACAACTAAAGTCTTCGCGGGTGGTGTCATAATGGAAATCCATCTTTGATCCTGCATTCAGAAATGGAGTTGCACGGGAGGTAGGTCAACCTCGCTTTCTTGTTTGAGGGACTGCAACAACTAAAGTCTTCGCGGGTGGTGTCGTAATGGAAATCCATTAACTCTGAACGCAAAGCTGTGAAGGAATTCGGAATCGGATGTTAGAATTTCCAAAGTTTGCTGATTCCTTAAAGCTTACTTACATAATGAGGAGAAGAGGACCTTCCAGGAATGTAAATCTTCGTTGCTTCTCACAGTTCTGCAATAAATTCTGGAAGAGTTCCGAAATTGTTTTGTATTCACCTCCGTGTACGCTGAGAAGGGGAAGTTGGAGGAGGAGTTGTACTCATACTGGACCATTGGATTCTTGTAGATTTTTATAAACTTTAAAGTGATTTCTTCTTTTGCTTGACATACGAACTTGAACTTTTCTTCGGGATTTTCATTTGAAGGTTCTTTGGATAGGAGGACCGTGTTCGTTTCCGGAACGGCGTTTACAATCAAACCTGTTTTTAAAAATCGGCATTTTAATTACATTCCGATGGAGTGGAATGATCTACTTAATTTGCACATTTTTTTAAAACCTTTTGCAGGTTGGATGGTGATGACACCAGATTTTTCTCCAAAATCCTCATTTTTGCAATAAAATTGACCCCAAGGCTCTGCTTGTTCCTCCACAAACTTTGGTGTCAGATTAAATCCCAACTTGGGATCGAATGTGAATAAATTGTCGTCGGATGGAAGAACTTGATTTTTCTTAGATTTTTAGGAGAATTATAGATTCAATCATAAGGGAGCATCTAGTTCTTTTTAAAATGAAGAAGTATTCTTACAAAGTAAAGAGTGATGTTTGCTGAGGAATTTGTAACGGGACAAGGGACTACGATCTGGTCCTCACCGGGCGACTCGATTGTGGTATCATAATCAATCAGGAATGTGACGGACCCTTGCAGAAAATATGCAAATCATTTGAAGTTCAAAAGATTGGCATGAATTCCTACACACGCATACCTGGAACGAATAAATGAACAGTTGCGTAAAATCCTTCCGTTTCATTTGCTCCTGCTGCTGCTCCACCATGGCACTTGTAGGTCCCCGTCGACTTCTCCGTCAACGGCATCAGATTCAAAATTGACAAATAACTGTACGTATTAGTGTCATTGAAGTCCCCATGAATTCTCACATTTTCCTCCGTGACGGTTGGATTCTAATTGTAAAGCAAAAAGAATCATTTCCGGAAACCCGGAATTCGCTTAGAAAATCTCAACTTACCCCATAACCCATATACCTCCAGGAAACTGGAAAGCTCGCTGTACATTCCAAAACAATATTATTCTGAAAGAATGTACTCGATTGTGATTGTGACTCCACGTCCAAATCCCACTCATCCCTATCGATAATTACGGAATTATCTTCCGCAGATATTTTCAGGACCTGAACAGAGTCATCAAATACGAGGGAGGGGTTCCCCGAGAGAGATCGTTTCACAGATGAGGGGTCCGAGTAGGAGATGTAAAGGACACGAATCTGGGGCTCTGAAATGAAACTCAAACAATTTTATTTTTAAAAAATTTAACGAATTAGTTTGTAATGAATTCTTTTTTACTTTTGATTCCTTTTGGACCGGTGATGTAAACAAGGAGGAGCGTAAATCCAGCCAAAATCCCAGCAAAAATACCGACCTTGTAACGGTACAGCATTTTAACCGGAACTAACCGCATTTTCCTCATTTCACTCGATAGGATTAAAATATTTTTTAAATGTTTCATCAGACAACAAAAGGTAGTGTCTGAATCACACGGCTTATCCATTACCGCAAGAACGAAAAGACATGATATTGTCCTGATTCGATAATTGCCAATTGCCCTTTGATTTTCCCATATTGTTTCGGCTTGGCTTGTGACATGCCGTGATATCCCAGGTCCCATAAAACGAGACATAATTGCTCTAATGACTTTCGTAATCGCATGGCCAGAGCCTCCTCAACAAAGTTGCCTTTTGCGTTGTAACTGCAATAAAAGTTTGACAAGTTGTGTTGAGGCTGACTGAAGTGAAGACAAAGACAATTATTCAGAGAAAAGTGGGAATCTTTATCGAATAATGACTTTGGGTCATGCAACTTACTTGCAATCTCAACTTAATAGCTGAGCTATGTTCCACTTCCTGGAGAAAATATGCATGGAAGAAATGCTTCCACTTTGCTTGGTTGGAATGCCATAAAATAATTGGAATAGCAAGCAAAATGCTTTGAATTTTATTTTTTTCTTCTGCTCCACCTTCCACCATACATCTTTTTTTCTTTAAAACATATCACTTTTAATTATTCATCCACAATCCTGGACTGGACTCGGACCTTCAAATGTGCTTTGTTGTAAATCTCAACTCTCTATTCTTAATACTCAATAGATACAAACATCGTAATTTCATAATCATAAATAAAAAAAATTTACAAGGGGGAAGCTATTTATTTATACAAATAGCAGTAATACGCACGCAGCACATGTACTTGATTGAGTCGATTCGAGTTGAGTCATAGTTTGTCCCCAAAAAATAAATAACTTTAGTTGGACCTTGATTTGGTCAATCAAGTTGTAATTGTAAGGAATAATATTACAAAACACTTTTGTAGTAGAAACATATGGAGGACCCGTAAACATTAAATTAGGAATTGGAGTTAAAATTCATAATCAGCGAAATTAATTCAATTTACATACGTAAAATACATTTGCAAAAAATTCCAGACTTCGTGAAGCGATTTAAAAAATTCATACTTACAGAATAAATAATTATTGAATTACCTAAACTTAAAAGTTTCAATTAAGCTTGCGTTAAAAGCCTGAAAATTAGGGGAGTTTACAAATTACAAAGTAAAAACTATTTAAATTACATAAATAGGTAACCATTCAAGCTTGCTACTGCTTCTATTTCTAACTTTTATTTTTGTTCACAGCTTTTAGCTCTTATCAGCACAGAAATTCCAAATCCATCTTTTTACACAATTAAACAACATTTTTTTGTATTTAATAGTTCAAGTAATTATTGTATGAATTATCACTGCTTTGTTTTATCATGCTGCGTTTTTACAGTTCAAATACTACGACACGGGATAAATACATATCATTTCTAGTCCAGCTTTATAGTTTTTTTGCTTTCTAATTTGTAATTTTAGCAGAAAGAGGTACGAGTACAAGTACGCGTTAAATTTTACAATTTTTTAAAGCATTTTTCATTTCGCAAAGAGTGCGACCTGCCATTTACCACAGAATCAACTTTTATCATTATTGAACAGTTTTGATTACAACATCAAGAAACAAAGGAATGTGGATTGAGTAAATTACTTTTCTAAAGCGACCTGATTTTTATTTCACTAATTCTCATTCCAGCTCATTTAATTAATCGAATTAATTTACCAATTTATCTATTGGCTCGCATTATTACTTGATCAAAAGCGAAAATAAAGAGCCTCTGTCTAATCTACCTTACCTACCTACTGTAAATACATATATTTTATATTTACTTTCGCTGATTGTTTTTTTTATTCCTTTTCATATGATGCGTAATCTCGAAATCGAAATAGAGGTCTATGAATGTAGTCTACTTAGTAAA
>JAHZMX010002378.1:0-13750 GCA_027743895.1 Seira musarum | reverse complement strand
CACAATTCACAATTTTTCCCTGCTTTGTTTTTTCCACATGGCATGCGCATGACTATGACTATGACAAGTTCTGAATGAAAATGAAACCTCTCATCACATCACATCACATTCACATTCACATCGGGGACAAAAATTTTCAAAATATTTGGCCTTTTGAAATGCAAATAAAATTTTGGAAGAGTACGAGGAACTTGGGCAAAGGAATTTCAAAACTGCAATGCACTCTGGACGATGAATTCAGATTTATTTAAAAAATACTGGAAAAATTCATGCAAAAAATTTTTCTATAATTTCTTATTGAAACTAAAACATTCCTTCAACATTTTTACAGTCACCTTACCTGTCGGGCTTCCTAAAACCAAAAATGAAATTTGGCTGGCGTTCAACGACATACAAAAAAATGAGAAAAAAAATCTCAAACTTTCGGTTAACGCTTCCGTAGTTAATAAAGATGTAGAAAAATTCATGGATTGATGAATTCATGACATTACACATTTTAATTGATTATCATTATGATTATGTGACAATATTAAAAGCTGAGGTTAAACTCAAGTTTAGGAAGTCATTTTGTAATCATATTCATAATCATACACAATCACATCATGTCGTTTTGTCCTATCTGATCGTTTGTAATCGTAATCATGATAATTTTACTCTACGAATTGTGATTGTGATTAAGAAGCGGTGTTAAGGTGAGTCCTTCTATTGCATTTGCATTGCCATGTGGTGTGGTGGCTTGGCTTTGGTCTTGGAGTTGGAGTGGTGTGGTGTGGTCAAGGAAAAGGGCGGAGATGTCGTTCGAGTCGACTTTGACTTGACATTTGCCATTTGCTCTTTAACGCCATGATATGCTCTTGACTACAATTGACAATCGACAATTTGGTAAATTATTGCCGAAACCGATATGATATCACTAAATTATAGTAGAAAAAAAACCTTTATTACATCATTTTATTTGACCGTGTAATTTTTAATTCAATGTTGAAAAAACCCGAATTTCAAGCGACACTAATTTGCATATTATATTACATCAATACACCATGTAATAAAATATGTTATATTAACTCTTTATATTTTGGCACTCTTTAGTTTTGTTGTTGTAACGGACATCTCAAATTTTATTTTTATAAACACATTCCAAAATTTTAAAGGGCGACAAATTGATCCAATGAAGGGAAAAATTTTTAAAGACAGAGCTGACCACTAAATAAATACAAAATAATTAAAAATACTTTAACCTTATCAAAATGAACGATGTCATCGCCGCTTAATTTCAAATATGATCGACCGTAATAGAAAAAGTTGGAAACATTACCCTTGTTTGGAAAATGGCGTTAGGTGAAAATTAAAATAAGCAAATAAACTGACCGAATTGAACGCTTCTGGCTCCTTTCAGTACTTCTTTTAAAGTTCATTTTGGGCGCCATTTCCATTGTACCAATCAATCCCATTAACACTTTTCTTAACTTAAATGGCGCCAGAGGTCTTCATAAAGAGAGTTGATTACTGATATATACTGTTCGTGCAAAAAATCAATCAATTCTTCGAGACTTTTTCTGTTATGTTAGTTAATGAGTAATAACTATTAGGATAATATTACATTGCATTACAAATACGATGATGGATAACCAAACCAAACCACAAAATTTATCTTGAAGACATTGTATTATTGTGTCCCATTTCCATCCCACCAACGACCGCCGTTACGTTGCGTTCGTTTGTTGCGACGCTGAGGCATATGATGTGCCATGTCATTCATGCTATGCCATTATGGGCCATGGCATACTCTTTCCAAGCGAACAGTTTTTCTTTCCGTTTCATTGAGAATTTTAACACTTTATACTTCTGTCTTGATGGTTTTCGTGGTGTCTATGGTTGTCGACAGCCTGTCTCTGCCTACATTTATTCCAAGGAAATTCTCTTTTTTTTTTTGCTCACAACCTGTCATCCCCATCAACCATCAAAATCATCATTATATTTTTTGCTTGTACTTTACCGTTTTTTCATGATTAATTGCCAAAGCCAAAAGACAATCTGAAGCGTTTTTCCATTGTCAAAAGAAATTATACAAATTTACGAATTTTTTCTAGACTTGAGGTAGGCCTCCTTTAAGTTTGAGACTTTAGTCAGACTAAGGCTTTAACAGTAAATTTGTGATGATGAACGATGAACACCCACAAAAAATGGCAAAGTCTAAGACAAAAAAAATATATCATTCATTATTCCCATTACAGCATTCCTTCACATTTTTTTCCGCAAATGAAATGCATTTTAGGTACATTTCGTAAGAAAAATCCATGTAATTCCTTCACAAAAATAATACTAGTAATCAGAACCACTGGTCTGGCTTTGGCTTGAGCAAAACAAGAGCGGAAATAGAGCCCAAAAATCCCCATCAACCATCAAAATCATCATTATATTTTTTTGCTTGTACTTTACCGTTTTTTTCATGATTAATTGCCAAAGCCAAAAGACAATCTGAAGCGTTTTTCCATTGTCAAAAGAAATTATACAAATTTACGAGTTTTTTCTAGACTTGAGGTAGGCCTCTTTAAAGTTTGAGACTTTAGTTAGACTAAAGCTTTAATAGTAAATTTGTGATGATGAACGATGAACACCAACAAAAAAATATATCATTCATTATATCCCATTACAGCATTCCTTCACATTTTTTCCGCAAATGAAATGCATTTTTTGTAAAAATAGTTTAGGTACATTTCGTAAGAAAAAATCCATGTAATTCCTTCACAAAAATAATACTAGTAATCAGAACCACTGGTCTGGCTTTGGCTTGAGCAAAACAAGAGCGGAAATAGAGCCCAAAAAACAGGAAATGAAAAAGGAGTCCTTTTTTAGCACAAAAATATTTTTTTTTATCTCACGCCGCGAGTCCCACTCAATTTATGAGAGGATGAATATATATTTTTTGTGATTGCAATTGCAGTCGTAATCGTAATTTTTGCAAAAGAAACAAAAATTGTTTACCTTTTTTGTTCATCTAAAAAAAAATGTGTGATGAGATAAGATGTGATATGATCTTTTTGCACTTTTGAAATTCGCAATTGCAACGCAAGTGCATATTGCAATTTTTGATGCATTAGTAAAGATATGATAATTTAATTCGCTTGAAAAAAAATGAATGAGTTATGTGATGTTATGTCATGATGATAATGAGAGAGTAAGTGAGTGAGTGAGGGTGTCAAGCTGTCAAGTGTTTGTTGCTTGTTTTGCTATTGGCAAATACAACGACAAACACTCCAATTATCACTTTTGTAGGGCAGAACTATGAAAAATGGTCAGTAATAAAATTAAACTTTTACGACCCCTTCGTCCCCCTAAAAGGATTCTTCCTGTCCCTCAAACAAAAGACATTTAAATGAGGCACAATCATTTTTTAAATGGTACAGTCAAAGTGTGAATCATCGTGTTTTCAAATTCCATCATTCTACCCAACATGAAAAGTTCCATCAAAATTCCAGCAAAAAATTCCTTCAGATCAAATGTTTACTCCTCAGACAATTTATTGCAAATCAATTCTCATTGAAATGAATCAAATTCATAGTCAAATCAAAGCAAAATAAAAAATTCTAAAAATAAATTATTTTATCAGGTTAATTATTGCATTCTTCCTGTTTTCCTAAAAATAATCGAACACATCTATAGTATGCATAGGTATTTATAAAAGCCTCATTTTTTCCTCCTTATTATGAATTTAGGCAGTAGAGCGTTGCTTTTTTTGGGACAAATGAAAAGGCTCAAGGCACCTGCAGGCCTGCAGCAAGCGCCTGCAACTTTTCAGCTGTAGTTGTAGAAGGAAAGGAAGGAGGAAGTTGGCTCACGCGCTGTCAGTCAGCCTAAGCGTCGTCCGTACTCCTTCCCCAAATCACTATTGCGAAGGTACCGAGACTTCACTGACTTGAGGGACAACATTATCATACCCAATTAATTTTTTTTTTCAAGAGTTATATTGTTTTGCTTACTAAAATTAATGTTACGCAACCTAAATTTCAAAGTGTGTTATGGATTCTCTATCTCATAAAAAAATATATATATGAAATTAATAAAATGCGAAAATTAGTTATTGCGAACATTTTTAGACATAATTTACTTTCTGCCAATTTGTTACCAAAATTAGAGGATAATTTACGCAGAAAAATTTGTAAATAAATATAGAACTAATTCGTAAAGCAACTTCTTTATGGCAATAATAACAGAAAATTGGGACAAAATTTTGCACAAAAATTCCATCAAGTCAAATATCGAAATGTCTTAAACCAGAACATATGGGTACGCAAATTGGGAGTCTACTTGCGGACCGACAAATATGGGCACATAAGATTAACCAAGGGCTACCATGGCACAAAAAAAATGAAATGATTTGGGAAGTGAAGAGGAACTGACTACAAAACATCAAATCACAGCGGAGAATTCAATTTTCAATCTTGAAAATAAAAATGGAAAATTGTGCTTCCGGACTGGACTGATGATGTAGGATTGGAGGAGGAGGAAACGAGTTTTTTTTCCTTCGAAAATTATGTAATGGGGATGATATATTCGAAGAAGATGATGAGGATAACAACGTGTGATGTAAATTGTGAATCTTCAAAAACATGCAAACAACATAAAAACATAAATAAATAATGCGAATATGAAAATGGCAATTTGCGAATTTCACACCATTGGAATTATTGGTGAGAGGAGCGTGGCTCGTGACATATAAATCAATCTTCCGCATGGGATCATGATCATTTCATCTCGTTTGTAATTGTACTTGTTTCCTTTCCTTTCATTTATTTATGGGGTTTATTGCTCAAAAAAGGGAAAGAAACAAAATTTCATGTTTGCGTACAAGAGAATGTGAATGTGTCAAGTGCCCTTTATTGACATGATATCCATATGGGCAAATTATGATAGCGCAAATTTTTTGACGATGAGTTGATGCCGATAAACAAACATAAAAGCATTTTAAGAAATTGTAAATTGGAAGAACAATATTTTTTATTACGTATTTTATGTACTTTTTGTAGATCAAACATTTCAAATAATTTAATTATTGAATAAATTTTAATAATTATAAATTGTTTGTAGTTTGTAGTTGTAGTAATTGGTATCATCATCTACTTATGAAAATGCAATTAATCTATACAAAAAAAAATTGTGCTTACATTTTGCAAAGTTTCATTTTTTTGTGCTTGTGCTACTTCAATTGTTTTTTTAGGGATACTGTCCCAAAAAATAACAAAGAACCGGTACCGGTATTAACAAATTTTCACCGTTGTGTTACTGTTACTATGGCAATAAGTGGTTTGACTGAAACAAAGACATGGCACAAATATTTTTTAAAGGAAATAGCGGCGGTTCTAAAAAATACTTTTACGGTTGACCACTACGAAAGTCGTTTCATAAATACAAATGTACAATCAATTACAGTTTTTACATTAATTAACTTACATAGTTTAACTAACATAAATTATAAATTATTTTCTACTCTTTAGGAATTTGAGTAGATAGTTTAAAGTTTATGCATAAATTTATAATTACAACGGTTTTTGATCGAAAAATTGACGGTTTAAAAATTAATAACGGGAGAGTTACGTAATCAACTTGGAAAGGATGTTGATTTAAGATTTTGGGGAGTCGAGTGATGCAATAAACGTGACGTGACGCTGTTTTTTTGGAAGGGAATTTAAAGGTAGCACAATTCCAGGGCTTTGAAAAGCGCTGCTGCATCCGCTTGGGTTGAGATACGCCAAAATGGAAAATTCATCTGTGGAAAAAGCAAACCAAATTGTTTTAAAAATAATTCGTAAATTATTTGAAACTATTTCTTTTGTAACATAATTGATTGAATTTGAAGTGTGAAATAGAAATTACTTGTTTAGCTGCGTGCTCCTCATCCCTCCCGTCACCGACTACAACGTACGTGCACTTCCTTCCAAAACGCGAAACAATTCTCTCAAAACAACTATCTTTTCCTAGAAAAATTTTTGTCATTCCAAATTAGATTATTGAAACGTTTGATAAATGACTGTTAAGTTAAAATTTATTTACCTGTTTTAGTGGCCGAATAAATGTTCTCAATTGGAAAGACGGGACCCAGCCCGTAGAGAAGCACTTTGGCGAGAGCAGGAACTAGTTGAGTCGTTGTCACGAGAATGTTCACACAATTAGGTCTACATTAAATGTTCTCAATTGGAAAGACGGGACCCAGCCCGTAGAGAAGCACTTTGGCGAGAGCAGGAACTAGTTGAGTCGTTGTCACGAGAATGTTCACACAATTAGGTCTGCAAACACAAAAATTAATTTGGATAAAAACTGATTGAACGGCAGCCCTAATCTCTTAAAATTCAGCCTTTCAAACTCACCTGGAATTGATTAGGGAAAGGCATTCCAAAGTGAGGGAAGCCCAATTATCAGTAATCGCTTCAATTTCATTCCTGAGATTGAGCCATTGTTCTCTGGCGGTGTGAGGAAGCATCGCTTAAATATTCAAAAATTTAAAAATTAAAAAACTGCCCCCACAGTTCACTCATAAATTTTATACGATTTAAATTCAACCGACCTGATGACGCGAAGTCGTATGTACTACAAAATGGAAGAAAGAGCTTCGTTAAAATCTCATAGATTGAGTAAATGAATGTGAAGGAATTCATCAGTTCAGTTTACCTTAGATCTTGACCGTTGTCATCTGAAGAGACATCGTCTATATGAACTTGATCACATTCTTCGAGATCATTAAAGAAAAAATGCGCATCCGCCAGATTGTAAATGAGCTCTTCCATTGCAATCCCTATATTAATTGCTTTGTTCACGTCCTAAAATATTTTCAAAATTTTCATGAAAAATATGTATTCTTTTGAAAAAGATTTAGATTGTGAAGTCGAGAATTGAGATGTACCTTTCTAAATCTTTGGGCAAAGCTTCCGGTCAAGAGTGAATGGAAGATTATGATTGTTTCGTCCAGATCCCAGATGAACACTCGTTCCAAGTTATTCTCGGGATCGGGAGATGGATTTGGTCTGCGTCCACGACCATTTGTGCGAGCTAATCAAAATTTTCAATGTTAAATAATTTTCCAACGCTATTTAAAAATCAATTTAATTTAAAAATGCAAATCTGAACATTTCTTGTTACCTCTTCTTCCTTTCCCTTCTTTTGCCTGGGGTGAAGGAGGACTGGGTTCACCGGCTGGGAGGAATTCTAAAAATTAGGAAAATTCTTTATCATCGAAATCAAGTGACATTTTTTACAAACTCATCATAATCTACTTTCATTTATTTCATTCCATTGCATTGCAATGCACTTTTCTACCACAAACATCATCACCACCACCAACCGCTTCTGCATTTCATTTTGATTTCAGACTTCTTCTTTTCGACGATGCTTTTACCTGGTAAAGAAGGATTGGTTTGGCCCGTCGTCGGAAAGGCTGGTGGATTGGCTGATGAGGTGGAGGGAGATGCGTTGTAGTAGTAGGAGGAGGCGGAACTTCCGTAATACGCGGAGGGTGATGGCTGAAACGACGTGGAGTACGGTCCATGCTGATGTGGATGATGAGGATGATGATAGTCTTGAGAATGATGATGGTATGCACCATATCCTCCAGCACCCACTACTCCGGCTGGTGTGCTCCCGCCTGGATATGTGCTGCCCGCTGAAGAGCTCCCACTTTCACCAACACTTCCGCCTCCAACGAATGGTGCTACTGAACCACCGTAAAGATATGCGGCTGCTGCAGCCGCTGTCCCATTTGTTCCTCCTTTGCCGCATGAACGGGAGGCTGTAATTTAAATAGTTTTGAAATATTTCTGGACAACTTGATCCGTTATAGTGATTCATGAATTGTACCTGAATATGGTTGGGAAAGGACTGCCGCTGCTGCGGATGGGTAACTTTGACAACCGTTGTAACTCTGAATATATGAGCCTCCATAACCGCCAACTCCGCTGTAATAATTTTTAAAATTACATTTCAATTTCCCTTAATTCAACATTGAGGAACTATTCCAAAAGACTTAAAGCTTCACCTTTGGTAAAGTTGTGAGTACGCAGAGCTGAAATCCGTTGGTTTCTTGGTCTGTGTAAGATCCCACAGAATCGGAGTTGGAGAAGGGTGACTCCCCATGGTGATTGTTATCTGGTGGCGTTTTCTGTCCTTCTGCGACTACCTTCACGTCCCCTGCGAATTGAAAATGGGCATTTCATAATAAATCTCATATCCTCAAAATAAATTGTTTTCACAATTATTCTATACACCCGTGAACTGATTCCTGATTCGGGTGTTTCAGTGTACGCATTTTGTCCACGAATCCAACCGTTTTTGGACGGACAATACAAAATGGATAAAATGAATTTGTACTAATTTCCATTTTTGGGGCAATATGAAAAAAGCTAATACGATATTCCTTCCTTTTGAATTCAAATTATAAATCTTTGGTACAATTCAAAAAATCAAAATAGATTTTATTCCAATTTCCCGTCGGATAAAACCATTATCGGGTGGACAGAAGTAAATTCTGATTTTGGATTCGGGAGGGAAGGACGAGTGCATATAAAATAGTGAAAATTGAAATAGGAGAAGAAAAAATGCAAGTGAGAGGTAGTTCGTTTCGTTCGTGTCTGTCTGTAGCCGGTGAATAAAAATAATGAATGGATTTTTAGAGGCGAGTTCCTAGGGAGAGCATCAAGCCCAGTCACCTCACCATTACCATTCAATTATTTTTTATTTCTATATTCATTCCAAAATTCCAAGTATCATATTACAATACACGCAATGACACGACTCGTTTTTTCCCTTCTTTTTTTGTCGACCCGGAATACTTTTATTTTCTTTTCCAAATTCAAGTGCAAATGCAAAAGCGTGAATGACAAGTCGTCGACGAAAACTGGAAAAATTGCATTCGATGCACAAGAATTTCTTTACAAGATCCAATTAATATGCAGTTAATTTATTGCATCATTTAATTGTTTTTTAAATTAAAATGCGAAGGCGTATTTTATTTTGAAAATTAATTTAATTGTGCGTTGGCATTACCGTTTGGAACATCCGAGCTCAGTCCCATGTTGGTATTGCGATTGCCACCGTCGTTATTCTGATCACCCGACGCAGTAGAGCTCGCTCTCGTTCCTTCTTTAACCTCCTCCTCCTCCACTCTTTCCGTTTGTTTTGGTGATCCTTCTTTCTCACTCAATTTGGCTGCGTTTGCCGACACCGACTCTCTAGAAAAAAAATCATCAAAGCAAACAGAACATCATCATTTTCGCCCTCAATTTTTTTTTGTTCTGGGAACAACAACATCTTTCATCAGAATTCCCTTTCATCTATGGACCATCTTTATGGAACGTAACGCAGATTGAGGCGAAAGATGAGTAAAAAATAATTTGCGTTACAAACCAAATGATATGGTCCCTTTTCATTCCTTCATCACTTCACATTTTGTCAATCGATAAATCTAAGGATGATGATCATGATGATAATGATGGCTGATGGTAAATGGTAATGATGACAATTATGAACTATGTTGGGGGTGGAAAGTCAACCTAAAAATACGGATTCACTGAAGGAAAAAGAGTGAAACAAGTGAATAGTAAAAAAAAAAAAATGAAGGTGACTCGGTGTATTTTGCTCCCACACCATAAATAATTTTTTTTTGTAAGCCATTTTTCTCTGATTCTGATTTTTTTACAATGCCATATACTTTGTTAGCCAAAGAAAGGCACTTTTTTTTCTCGGTTCGGTATTTAGGAGCTGGGTACACACATGGACTCCACATGACTTAAACTTTGTTATTATGGAGTTATGGCCTACAGTTTAAAAAAGCAAAAAATTCAATGAAGAAATAACACGTTAAAAAGATCTTGAGCGCAGAGATGGCAAAATGGGGCACGGTAAAAATCCTGGGTTTAAACCAGAAAGATCCACACGTCGTTTATGTAACAGATTTTTTGTGATTTGAGAAATTACTTATCATGCAATTTTACGAAATCGTCATCAATTTTTCCAGACTATATTTGAAGTACAAAATTGAAAAACAGTTTTTTAATGAATTAGTGACGAGATGACAGATTTAATGGTTTACTCTATTTTTCTAGATAAAGGGGTCGTCCAAAAACAAGTTCATATTTTTTTAAATTCTGCATTAATTTTTCGAGCTTTTACAGTTTTTTTTAATTTAAGTTGATCTCGAAAGCTAAATTATTTACTCGAGTTCATTAAAAACCCTGGGTTTTATTTTGCCATCCCTGCATAAAGCACTTGCATTTTCCCTTTCAAGATGTTTTCAGCTGAACCGAATTGAGAAATGAAAAATGCAAACATTCACCATCTCATCTCCATTCACCTCCTACGGCATTTTCTTTTACACTTCAAAATCATTTAGGGAGATTACTCTCACTCTTTCATCATTCTCAAAAGACCATGTCTTTCCCTGTCTACGTCTGTGTCCATGGCCATGCCATGTCCAAGTCCAGCCACTGTTTAAGAAAGAAATGAAGGGAGTTCTTTGTGGCCACCACTTCACCAAAATATTGAATAAGTGCCTTTTTTAGAAAAAAAAGTCAATTTGACGTTTTCTCACGGGACACAAGAAAAACAGAATATGACAAGCGAAGAAGAAGGAGGGAGAAAAAAGGTCTTTGGCTCTGTCTCGACTCTCGACGTCATTCTAAAATGGGACAAGAAAGTGAATGGACAAGGGTTCAATATAATAATCCATGTGGATTTACTGGAGAAAATGCCCTTTAAGTTCAAGAATCTAATCGATCATGAATGAAAAATGTAGTGACCAGATGCGGTTTATGAATTTCGGAAAAAAAAAATAATTTTCGAAAAATTATTTGTAGTTTTAATGACTTACTATTTTGATCATCCATCGGAATTTTTTAAAATATAATTGAACTTACTCAGTTGAAATATCCTTCTTCAACTCCAACGTTGAAGCTTTGGTAGATATGGAATCCTTGGATTCAGCGAGAGGTCGTTGTTCTTTCACCTGTTAAACGGAAGACAAAATAAAGTAATTTCAAATGTCATAATTGTCGAGACTTCCAATAAGTTCATTTTTATTTCCATTCCGCTTAAGCTTATTCTTCCCCGAAGTGACTAAAGGTTAAAATATTTACGTCACTTTTAATGTTAATGATACTCTTTAAACCTTCTTTAAGTAGTTCTATGAACTCATCGCCAAAGCTTTGGTCTTCTTATCTTTCCTTTCTTAAATTCACAAACAAATGCATTTAAGCCGCTAATAATGTGACAGCGATATCATTCGGAAAAAGTAGGTCAGATATTTTCCTCTGTTCAACCGCAAAGTAAAAGGTTAAGATATTAAAATGATATGAATTTAGGTTGCGATTGAAATTTTACAAAGGTTTTTTTTTGCAAATTTTGCGAATTCAAATTTTTACAACTCGTGTAATTTCAAATGTGGATTTTGTCTTTTTCCCACATGAAAATTTGGAAATCGCGTTGATTTTTGCCTTTAGCTTTAACGAAGACAAAGCCGAATATACATGGCGCGGTGTATGGGATAATTAGGGAATTCGAGGAAAACGTGACACCTTCTTTCTTCTTCCTTTGCTTGAGTGAAACCTTATCCGATCTAAAGTTCGCTATATCCATTATTATCCATTTCATCCACTTATTTATATCTTTTTTCTACCTAATTCACATTTAATGCAGTTTCATTCATTCAAACCAAAATGTAAAGGGGTCGTCCAATAAACATGACATACAACACAACTTAAGCTAAGTATTTTCAAGTCGATGATTCAGAAACTACTTAATTCCACGCGTTACATGAATGCTTTCATATTTATCTGCATAACTATAAATATGCAAAGTTCGTTTTCCTTTCACTCTACCTAACACACTTTTTGTTTCGCAAATTGCGATATGAACTTTGAGAGTCAATGATTTGCCTACTTTTTTCGTCGTCTGTCTTAAGTCTGCACATTAGACATCCTGACATGACATCAACCAACAATTTAAATTGCTTCTTCTCTTATCTTAAATCACATTATTTTAATGCCCTCTTCTTCTGTTGAAACATTTAAAAAAAAGAGTCAACGACCAAAATATTTATTTTTCCTCCTTCACACAAAAGCCATATGAAATGAAGTAAAAAAAATATGACATGTGACGAAGGAAATTTTCACAGAATTTCTTTATTCCTTCGTTAATTACAATTTTTTTAAAAATGTTTCGTCGAGGAGGCACTACAATTTTATTATCGTGTCTTCAGGTGCTAAGTACAAAATATTTTACTTTGACCCGACTGCGACTGCGATTTTTTTTGAGATTGCTGAGCTTAGCGAACGCCGTGATTGTGATAATGTCATCATCGTGGTTTTGCTTTATTTTAGTGCTTATAGCACAGCAAGGGGTATGGCAGTCTCAGGAAAAAAATATAAACGGCGTTGTCACTCCAAATTTTATTTGCATTTTTTATCTAAAGAAATTTTCACTGAGTTGAGCGGCCTTACCTATTTTAACTTGTCATCTTCATTTTTTAAAACAATATTTTACTTAACCAAAAACAGTTTGTGATTAGCACAGGTTCAGGTAGGCAAAGACGAAGATGGTCTTTTTAAGCTTCTTTGGC
Organism: Seira musarum; assembly: GCA_027743895.1. Classification (NCBI taxonomy): domain Eukaryota; kingdom Metazoa; phylum Arthropoda; class Collembola; order Entomobryomorpha; family Entomobryidae; genus Seira; species Seira musarum. Next base: position 1,149 of record JAHZMX010002378.1, on the reverse strand, counting down.
TCATGCATGCAATTCAAATTGTAATCGTAAAAAAACCGGTTCCGGTTTTTCAAATNTGATTAGCACAGGTTCAGGTAGGCAGAGACGAAGATGGTCTTTTTAAGCTTCTTTGGCTCATGCATGCAATTCAAATTGTAATCGTAAAAAAACCGGTTCCGGTTTTTCAAATCCAAAAAGAGTCCATCATAGTCATAGTCGTATTTGAAAATTCCTCACAAATCACACATCTTTCACGAGATATTTTTTTAGGGTTTTTGCATTTTCCCGACATTAATTTATGGCCAAGATGAAGATGAAGAACGAGAAAAGTCTTTGGAAAATATTTTATTAAAACTTTTTTTACATTTTGCCCCTGCCCATGTTTACATAAGTCAACTCGAGTCCAAGATTTTTTTGTCACCAAAAGAGGATTAAAATTGGAAGATTAATATAAACTCACATCCACATCATTCATTCATCAAACTCGAAAAATCACAAACACGAACGAAAAACGATGCAAAAATTTGATCACAAAACGTTTTCAACTTTGTCACTCGTATTCATTCACTCTCATTTGTACAAGGAATCGAAACAACTTGTGTAAATAAAAGTGGAGAAAGTTGTCGATTTTTATAAAACTTTATTGGAATTCATATAAAATCAGTCGTCAGTTTTAAAAGAAAAAATTCTTTTTGAAAATTTTGAAATGCGAAATCCCACATCCGGAGTCAGAGTCACAAGCGCAATTTTGCAGATCCAATGATCGACTTAAAATTTTAAATGTTATCAATTTAATTTTACTGATGTTATAGAATTGTTTTCAATTTATAGTAGCTCAAGATCCAGTGGAACTAATAAGTCTGAAGCTATGTACACAATCTGAGCAAACACATTTCCCATTTTTTTCTGTAGGACAAACAAAGAGGCAGAGAGATCATCATCCCGTTTCCCTGGAGAACAACGTTTCATGACGGATGAAGAACTAGAACTGTTTTTGTTCATGGTCCAACCAAAAAAAGTTTTCATTCTCATGCAATCTCGAATCTCGAGACCAAAACTAAACCGGGGATCTCTCCCTTTTTTACTCTGCCCTATCCTTTTTTTCCACTGTCTGGCGTAGAAGCCCTTAAAAATCTTTTTTTCCTTTCCCTTCGTCCTTTTATTTTTTCT
>JAHZMX010002377.1:0-25560 GCA_027743895.1 Seira musarum | reverse complement strand
CAGTCGATATGAGGTCGATTTAATAAAAGAAGAGACATTGATGGTACATACATTCCTAATCAAATAAATATACAGAAAATAAAAACAAAATCTTATTTAAAATCTGGCTAAAACTAGTATTTATATTGATTTTAATTAAGCTATTTTGGTTCGTTTCAAAATGTAAAAAAATTTACCTGGATGCATTTCGCCTCCAGCCTCAAGCAGAAGAACATTGTAATGCTTCGATAAGCGATTCGCGACCACACTTCCAGCCGAGCCTGCTCCCACTAAAAAAATACACCCAAACATTAATTATTACATGCGTATTATTATGTTTATTCAATGTACATCATTTTGTCGATGCAATTTGAACCCTTTAAGTCTCATCTTAACATTTTGCAAATAGATAATATGACATTGCATTACAATAAATCGCATAATCCAAATACGGAAAAACGCCCAAGTCTGATTATAACATGTTTCTTTACAGTTACTCTTTATCGTTGAAGAATTTTTAACCCTTGTCTTGAACCTTTTCTTGCAGAAAGATTTTCCTAAGGGAGTAGGACTAAAATAGAGACAGTATTGTTTTGACTTGCAGGCTACATTTATTTTGAATGTTTTTGTTTTCGTTTTAGATTATTCAAAGGTTCAATTTAAAAAAAAGTAATTGCAATAAATTCCATTCCAAACATAATTTCCATAATATGGTTTAAACGTTTGTAGGAAAAACACGTATTACATTCATGTCATTAACAAGTTGTTTAAAATGGTCCATAATATTTTGTATAAAAATAATTTTTTTACCAAAATACGTGTCATTATAAAAACGTAATTGCATTCTTTCGCATAATTATTTTGATTTTACATAAACTATGTTTTTAATGCTTACCCACAATGAAATCATAAGAGTCTGGTTCGGTTTGTCGATTTATTCTCATTGCCCCAATGGCGTCTTGTGTTTTGTCCAGATTATAGTAAACTTCGGCATTCCTGTAGATTATGGCTACGAAGGAATATACGAGTGGTGCAAATACGAAGGAGAACAGCGGATGCTGATTGGTATGGGGTGATGGCGGAAATCGCATTTTGAATATCACTTTTTAAAAATGTCACCTTAAAATTTAAAACTTGTTAAAAAAATTCCAGAGGCCTGGTTCCAAATGAGTTTTACAATATTGCACAAAAAGAACCACTGAAGACTTGTCTGGAATATCCAGTATTTTAATATAGTCACTCTGTATCAGGAAGCAACACAACAATTTGGCAATTTTCCGCGTAGTCACTATTACGCTGGCGGACGGAAAGGGATTAAAGTTGTCAGACAAAATGGACTTGCTAATTTTTTTTCATTAAGTAGTTGTTTTGGTTGTGATCTCGTTGGAGGTCAACAACGCTGTGATTGAAGATTCCTAGATCTAAACATCTTTTACAATTGATAATTTTGCGAAATGATTAGACTTGGGCAGTCACCAGGATATAGTGCTACTAGGTACCTTCAAGCTAATAGTTCAAGAGGAACGTCCAACGCTTCTTCGTTCTGCTGACATATCTCAGACACTGTACACCGTACAACTACTATACAAACAATAATATTACTATTACATCTTATAAGCCAGAGCAAACAATTGGGTTTCTCGTAGTCATAAATAAGCCAACATGCTGCATGGAAACCTTCCAGATTTTTTAAGGAAAAATAGCAAAAGGATGGTCCTAATTATAATACACGAAAGCAAAACCAACAAGTTTTTTGTGAGCTTTCAATTATATCTCAGAGTATCGAGATTCAAATATAATCTTTTCCAAATTTTATTGTTTTATCCCGACTCGAAATTGGGATTGATATTTTAAGGTAATTGGGCAATCCGAACTAAAACGCCTAATTGTACTCAAGTTCTCATAAAAAATGGGATTTCCCAAGCATTGATTAGCTTGCATGGATTTGTTACCTGATTTTTTTCGGAGACTTTTATTCTAAAGTGACCTACTTTTATTGGTGTACAGAAGAGTTTTCTGTGATCTTACCGGCACCCCCATGTAGTCAGTAATAAGCAGAAGAAACGAGTTTTTCCTATGGAAAAAATAATGCCTGAATCGAGCTAAACATGCAAATGCAAACTTTGGCTGTTTGATCAGGGAAAGAAAAGTAGAATCAAGTTTCCTTACAAAATATCTGGTTTCAGATTTTTATTCATAATTATTCTTAAAAAAGAATGCTAAGTAAACACATTATATCACAAACAGATCTTATCGCAAAAAATATTTGGTATATGTACATCACGCAAGGTGTAGAGCTCTGGAAGAAGGACCTATGAATGACAAAAGCACTGGCAAAAATATGAGCCCATGAGCTGCGCCAATAAGTACCATTCCTAAATACATCCTAAAGTAAAATATTTTGAAGATTCTTGATTTTGCAAAAGCTAGAACAACGATTCCTGCAAATTTCGTGAGCGTAATGCCAGACAAAACGGATATTCCCATGTTGACCAGACTGTCATTCGCTCTCGCCAAACGCCCTTCCTCTTTGGAAACGGTAAAGTGGTGAATGATGTGTGTACAAAATTCTGTGGCAATCCCAACCGACTGTTCGAACAAAAACATTGTATGGTGTAAAATGCTTTTTAAAAATTCAAAATTATGATTGAGTAGATTGACGCACCATTACTAAATTGACCAATGTTACGGCATTCAACGAAACATCCCAAAAATACATGATCCCAACCATGTCCGTGACAATCATGAAAATCGTTATTAAAATGACACACGCGGACCCCAAATTGAATCCCGTGAGTATGAATGAGATCACAAAAATTGTGGCGAAACTGATCCCCAACGATGTTCCTGTATCTTTCCATGCTGTCAAATACTGCTCATAGAACACATAAAACACGGAATATGGATATACCTCGTGTTGATCCGATTTCAAAACTGCAATTATCAGAGACATTCTTAAACATGAACTTGTTTGTATTGTATTGTGTAAGAATGCATCCTTACCTGAATTTAATGTTTTTGTTATATTTTCGCCAATAATTCTTGCTTCATTCATGGCCTCAGTGTAGTCCTGTGAGGTCTTCAAAATCGTATGATAGGCCATAAAATAACTTGCAGTAGGATATACACGTCCAGTTTTCCCGATTTCATCATAATTTACGGCTTGACCGTACGCTGCATGCCCCGCTTTTGAACAAGATTCTGATGGATTGTCTTGCAAGAAGAACTGCAAATACTGTTCGAAAACTTCTCCGTTTATGGGTGAACCGTTTAAAATAAGCTTTAACCCACACGATTCACAGAGTCTATAAGAAAAAAAAATAAAAAGGTTTCATAGCACTTTCGTAATGAAAAATTTTTCACGCGTATCTTTGAAAAAAAAATCATACTGAGAAAGCGAAGCACTCGGACAGAAGTCTCCGTTATCTTTGTAAAACTTGCAGCAGTTATCTGAATTTGCCCAATCAATGTAATCGTCTACCCATGATGATGCTGGTTTTGCAATATATGTACGCTCGGGTCGTTTGCTCGCGGTGAATATCTGAGACGTTAAGCTGTAAGGGTAGTTTCCTGCTCGAATGTACTCTTGAGTTTTTCGATCGGTGTAGTTGATGCCAGTGTCTTTCACAACAAAATAGACAGGAGGTCCAATCGACAGGTAATCGAACATTGCGTGAAAGTATTTGAGTACGTGAGAATCGTCTGGCATGGACATCTCTTGCTCAAGACCAACTTGAAGTTTTGGTGCAACTGCTATCGAGAGGCAAAACCATGCAAAGAATATGAGGATGACACAAAGTCTTACAGGAAAGAGGAAAAGAAACGGGGCATAGTAAGACTCCAGAATTTTATATGGAATGCTTTTCTTCTTTTCCTTTGGTTTTCTGGATTTTGTGCTTGATTTCATGCTGAAAAAAGGGAAATGGAGAAGTTTGATGTAGTTACAAGCACATGTAGTTGTATATTGAGAATTAAATTATTAGACCCAACAATATTTCCTTACCAGAATAGCACATCAAATCGATTATTTTCTTGACGGTCAATGTCCCACGATAGAAATGCAATAAAACAAGTAAACTGAAGAGCAAAGTTACATAACAAAGCTACTGCTGCATAAAGAGCAAACGCTCTGACTGCTGGCATACCAGATAGTCCTCCTACAAAGTCAACATTATAATTGTAAACCTCTATAATGAATTATTCAATTGCAGAATTAGAAAATATAAGGAATTCATTAAACCTAAGAAGAAGGAAGCAGAATCGGTCACGGAATTTAGGAGCATTGACGGAGCAACCTCTCCAACCACACGACCAATGTGCTCAGCTTTGGTTTCTCCTTTCTTTCTCGTACTTCTCTGGTAAGTTTGCACCATAATGAAAATGTTATCTACACCAACTGCTAGGACAAGAAAAGGGATCACTTCGATGATGATAAGGGTCGCTGGAACGCCAATATAACCAAAGAATCCGACGGCTGCTGCAACCGAACCTAATACAATTGCGACTCCAAACATGCCAACGAGAATTTTGCTGTCAATCTAAAGACGCAGATTAAATACATAAATGCATTGTTATACTTTAATTAAAAAATTAAGTAAGTTGTAAAATGGCTATTTTGTATTTACTAAAATCCTTGAAAAAGAATCCGTTTCTCCCAGTGCCACAGCTATATAGATAAACATCAAGAGATACGATACAGAAACTGTAAGAACTTCTCCTTTGCTTGTTCGTTCCAACTCGTCTTCAATGCTTCTTTCGGAGGAGAACGCAATATCCATAAAGTCGGGCATATCTTTCTCGATATAATTTTTCATAAATTCAACGAACGCCTTCTCCCAATTTTTTGCAGGTTTTTGAAGATCTTTATCTACGTAGTTGTTAACTATAAACGTTATAACGGCAGTGTTGGCGTATTGGTAAGGCTTGTCTGCCAATGTCTCCCCTAAATATCATTGAAACATTCAGTAGGAATATATTTATGATTCCATTCCATTCCATAAATATTATTTTCAAGTGCATAAGTACTTGACGAGTAAAAAGCTTGGCGTACCAGGTTTCATAAATCCTCCGAGCGCAACTGCAGGATCTACCAAGCCACCCCACCTCGGCATGCAACTGAGTTTCAGCTCTGTTCCAGACATTGGCGATGCAGGATTCCGAGTGCAATACAGGAAGTGATCCAGATAGGTCAGGTTTACGCCGTTTCGTTCGTCGCGTGCAGTAGCCTCAATGTTAGCTATATCACTTTGCCAATACTCTAAATAGCTCATGATTGAACAGTTTGTGTTTTCGGGAGCTAAAGGCTTGAAACAAATGTCAGACAATTTTTCTCCATTCTCCCCAGTGACCTCATTAATAATTCGTTCTTGCAAGTTTCTCAAACTAAACATGAACTTTTTGTGAAGGATTGGTCCAAATGTTTCGGTTTGATTAGTGACTGGAAACATATAAGTAATGTTTGGCAAATTTTTCGCTGTTACGATCAGTTGCTCATTTCGATAAAATGGGGAGAATCGTTGGTCAAAGTACTCCTTTTCGATTCGACTGCGGGATGTTGGAGAAGCCCATAATTCCACCGGATCTGTGGTTACCTTAAGGAATACTATTCCACAAGATAAAGCCGCTGTTACGAGAACTCCAGGAATTAAAACGGTTGCTGGATGCTCCGCACATGCTACAAACATTGTAGAAATGACTTGTGTTAATATTAAAATTAAAATGAAAAGACTATGAAAGTGAAATAAATCTACATTTAGAAAATTACCTTTTCCTAAGTCCTGAAAGATTTGGTTCATCTTTCTTTCCATTTTTATGCCCAATTTATGCATCCGACTGGGGGTGGTACTCGGCTTTTTACTACCTTAAATCAAAATTGTAAAACATTCCGAATAGGATCAAAATTATTTTTACAAGTCTAGTAACATATTTCATAATGATAAATTAAATCAGTACCTCTCCTCTCCATTCTCCATAATAAACATGCAGATCCTGTGAAGTGTTAATATTAAAATTAAAATGAAAAGACTATGAAAGTGAAATAAATCTACATTTAGAAAATTACCTTTCCCTAAGTCCTGAAAGATTTGGTTCATCTTTCGTTCCATTTTTATGCCCAATTTATGCATCCAACTGGGGGTGGTACTCGGCTTTTTACTACCTTAAATCAAAATTGTAAAACATTCCGAATAGGATCAAAATGATTTTACAAGTCTAGTAAGATATTTCATAATGATAAATTAAATCAGTACCTCTCCTCTCCATTCTCCATAATAAACATGCAGATCCTGTGACGACAACGGCACCAGCAACAAACACAATGGTCATCACAACGAACATGCCAAAAAGTGTTCCAATTTTCCAGTCAGTAATGTACGTCTTTTCTGGTAGGTCCGGTGCTGCTGGACAACTCGCCTCACAATCGACGCATGAGCAAGGGTTATCGCCAGGCTGCATGAGTAAATCATAATTTTAACATTCTTATANGACAACGGCACCAGCAACAAACACAATGGTCATCACAACGAACATGCCAAAAAGTGTTCCAATTTTCCAGTCAGTAATGTACGTCTTTTCTGGTAGGTCCGGTGCTGCTGGACAACTCGCCTCACAATCGACGCATGAGCAAGGGTTATCGCCAGGCTGCATGAGTAAATCATAATTTTAACATTCTTATATGAACAGTCATGTCTGTCATGTATTGCATTCTGAATAAGTTAGGTCACATGTAAATTACCATTGAAGAGTTGCAAGGGTACGTTTTGCCATCAAACGGGGTAATATGAGTTTCATTTTCCATCGGATATTTAAAGTAGATATGAAAAGGAGCATATGTGTTCCTGTAGTCTCCCAGATAATTATACCAATTTTCTGGGTTGCATCTAATGGATCCGAAACCCCCACAGAGAAAGTCCATGGCTGGACTATTTGCAGAGCCCATGACCACATCTTTACAACTTTCATAGGTTCGATGCGCATGACGTTTTGTGTAATACAAGTCTAATTCTCTAATCATCCGAGGCTTTAATGTACCGCCTGGTTTGTAATCAGGAGTATTCTCAATTTTGGCTGCTCCAAGAAAGTGAATTTGATAAGGAGAACAGGCAAGTTCACAAAATACTTGTCGAAAATTTCTCCAGCAAGAGGGGCATCTTGAGATAATGTCTTTCGCCATTTCGATTTGACCGGACAGCTCGTCTATTTGCTCCGCAGCGCAACAAAGCTTATAACCCCCACCTTCCTCTTCTCCGTAGTAATCAAGAGTGTCGCCACAAAATTCTCTAAGCTTTGTCAATGCCGTCTCGTTAGTTAGAACTTTTGGTTGATTATCATCCCCTTCTTCGTATAAACAGTTTAAGGCCTTCCATCTGTCATCGTAATACCTGTGACATATCCCACCCATCACACACCCCATTCCTTTCTCTCTGACAACTTCTGGCCATGTTCCTTCTTGAGACTTTGCCTGGCATTAAAAATATATTATAATTTTACAGAATGTATAAAAACTTACAGTTCAGATGATTTGAGTTTTATAAACTTTACCTTCTCCAACAAAGAGAGAAATAGTACAACTGAAATAAAAGCAAAGTTCAGATTCATTTTTTTAAAATTGCTTTCTACAGAATCCAGTCACATCTCATTCCAAGCATGCAGAACTCAAGAAAATGAATGACCGAGGTGAATAAAGTCACCCTCTCCTCAATTCAATAATGCTTCAAATAAGAAGACCTTTAAACGTCAAGTTTGTGCACCTGTTTCAGAGTCAACATAACGTAATCGGCACCTGTTCGCAGGTGTCTGATATTGATAAGCGTGACATTCTTATCACGTTATTGATTGACTCACATATCAATCAGAAACATGCATCTGGTTTGATTCAGAGGTAGGGCAGGTGACAATTTTTGGATTGTTGCTGTAAAAACATAACATTTGATTCGTGTGTGATTGGACACATGTACATCCGACTCTGAATCTGAATGGAATATTCAGATTAGGGATATAAATTTCCACTGTGACTTTGCACCGCTTAAGTCAAATCAAAACAAATGATATGATGCAGTTTTGTCGTTTTGAACCGAGTCCTTCATTCCATCGTTTTTGTACGGGCTTATCTTGGCAAAAAATCAAAGTCTCAAAACATTGTGACTTAATTTCAGGGAAAATTCAACTTTTAAAAATGTATGACTAACACGGATATTATCAAAAGGTAAAAATTGCCAAATTGAGTGCAAAGCTCAATAGAAAATGCTCGCCTTTACGTAGAAAAACATTCCTAATAAATTGGAATATTCAGATTAGGGATATAAATTTCCACTGTGACTTTGCACCGCTTAAGTCAAATCAAAACAAATGAGATGATGCAGTTTTGTCGTTTTGAACCGAGTCCTTCATTCCATCGTTTTTGTACGGGTTTATCTTGGCAAAAAATCAAAGTCTCAAATCATCGTGACTTAGATTTCAGGAAAAATTCAACTTTTAAAAATGTATGACTAACACGGATATTATCAAAAGGTAAAAATTGCCAAATTGAGTGCAAAGCTCAACAGAAAATGCTCGCCTTTACGTAGAAAAAACATTCCTAATAAAATACGTATCATTATAAGTCAACCGAAGCTTAATATGAAAATCGATCTGTTTCCTACTTCTGAAAACCGACTAGTCGGACTAGTTTGTTTCCGAAACTGAAACCATTTCGTCATATTTTTTTATCAATACGTTATCAAAATTGGTAGATGCACTTCTTCGATCATATTATCATAAACCATCAAATTGAGTCTAAGTCTAACAATAACTTACTACAATCAAACTTAGCGGTTGTGTAAATTTTGCCACTTTAAATTTTTGCCATTTAAGAAATTTATTTATAAATTGTGCACCTGTTCATCAAGAAAGGGCTGGAATTAGCATGAAATCTTTATTTGCATTGAAATAACTAAATCCAGTCCACCTGTCCACTTCTTCACAACTCCATTAATTCATTTTGATTTTCATTGTGAATTCATATACGAGCATCAATTTTGCGATAAGTACAGCGTGAGTAATGTTTGCTTTTGCTTGTGATCCTGAGTCTTGATCTGTGGCATCCCGTTCCAATTGATCAGATCAGATGAGTTCAGTGTCTTCATTTTAATAAGCGTTTATTGACTTTGAAAGTTTACTGATCGTGAGAGCATGTTAGAAGTATGACATACATGTGTCAGGTGTAACTGCTTTATACATACGACATTGTGATGCGATGTTCAAGGGTTACTCTTTTTAGTGACAGATCGTAAGAATTCAGCTATTTACTGGGGTAATATGATAATCGATTGAACAAAAAGCGAGTTAAACTTAAACTTCAGGGTAACAATTATTTAAAATCCATATAGGACAAGTGAAGTAATCACAAATGCTTTCACACATATTTGTTCCAATAAATCTAATCAAATCTTTGTTTAAAATATTCTAAAAATGTTGAAAAGCCAGGGGAAAAGTAATATGCTTATAGCTTACATGCATTTTTATGCAGTATAGATCTACTATCTACGAATATAGCAAAAAAGAATCACTAACATGAGCATAGCATGAACATAGGCACATGTACATATGGAAAAACTTTCTGGAATGAAATGCATTGCAGCAAATTCAATAAGCTGGAACATGAAAGGCTTATAAGTCTTTTGATTCTAGGTCAATTTAAAGTTCATCTCGGTGATTTCATTGCCTCAGAGAAACGGTAGTTTGCTCATCTTCATTGTTCCCGTCCTTATGAATGGAATTATAAAATTAGAATGGACAAGTTAACCCGTTGAGAACCATTTGAGAAAAAAAAAAGATTTACGAAAAACAACAATGAGCTTAAAAACTATATCTATTAGATGACAATAAGTATATTGCTGTTGCTGTGCACCAACTAAATGATCCATCAATGTGAATCGGTGTCACTGTGAGAAATGCAATTTAATTAGTCAAATTGCTGATGCTGACATCTTAATAGTACTAAAATTTGAATAAAACAATCGAAGTGTCATTGAAGTATAGGAGAAAAAGAAGAATTAGTTTTGGCATTGTGAATTCTTAAAGGTAGAAGGGTTGATATCATTCCATTCCAACTAAACATGAGCGACCCAGGTCAAAGTCCAAACACAGGTTTGTACAGAAGTTACAATTACAAACGAATGGCCAAATCTTTTTACGATTGCAAGATATTGATATATTTAATAATTTATATTTTAGGAGAGAAGAAGAAAGAACGTAAAAATAGTGACAGTCGACAGTCATCAGAAGAAAATGAAGCTGGTCCGTCCTCCGGCTCCGGATCGAGGAGGGGGAGCAGTCCAGTAGATAAGTTGCAAGGATTCATGACCAGCCTATTCGCAAAATTAAACGTGTCATCGCCAAAAACAAAGGTTCGAATTCTGATTCTGTTTACAACTGCTGTAAATTTATGAGTACGAATCTAATGAATCTTTTAAATGTATTCATAGGTGTTGGAAAGCAATGACATAAATGCAGTGGTGAACTTTATTCACTCTGAAAAATGTAAAAACATTATTGTGATGGCTGGCGCTGGAATATCCACATGTGAGAAAAAAATCAGTACTTGACACCGTTCATACATTAACCAGAACGGTAAATACGAAAAAAACATTTTGTTTTAACTTGTAGCCGCAGGAATCCCAGATTTCAGAAGTCCTGGAAGTGGACTGTATGCGAACATAATGAAAAAGTACGAGTTACCCGATCCACAAGTAATGTTTGAAATAGGATTTTTTAAGAAAAACCCTGAGCCGTTTTACTCTCTTGCCAAAGAACTATTTCCACATGAGCTGAATCCGACTCCGTCGCACCATTTTGTTAGATTGTTACATAACAAGGGATATCTCTTACGTCATTACACACAGGTAAAAGGACTTGGTTAATTTATTGTAAATCATGAAAAAGTAACACGATCTTTTGAAACAGAATATTGATGGTCTGGAACGTTTGGCGGGCATTCCCGGAGGAAAAATTGTGGAGGCCCATGGTTCCTTTCATACATCACATTGCATGAGTAGTTCGTGTCGAAAAGAACATTCATTTGAATGGATGAAAGGTAAAACAATTAATCTATACCAAAAAAATCACTTTCTTTTAAATGATGAGTTTGCCGTTTTAATTTTTTGCAGAAAAAATCTTCAATGACACTGTACCAAAGTGCACACAGTGTAATAGTCTCGTCAAGCCAGACGTCGTATTTTTTGGCGAAAATTTACCAGCTCGATTTTTTGATTGTATGAACAAAGATTTTGCACAATGTGACTTGTTAATCATAATGGGGACTAGCCTTGTGGTTCAACCATTCGCTCATCTAGTAGACAGGTTATTGTTTAAGCTCATGAGTATTTTTTTTAAATGTGGAATTTAAATAACATCTTAAATTACAAACGCATTAATTTTTCCAGAGTCCCCGATGACTGTCCAAGACTTCTCATTAATAGAGAGATAGTTGGTACGGTCAATGAAAATAGATTTATTGGTCTTTTAGAAAAATTTGGAGCTCATTCCGATTTTGACTTAGGTACTGCACCGCACATGTTTGCAAAAGGAATGAATTTTAAGTCAGAAAGGAATCGAGACATTGCCATCCTTGGAGATTGTGATGACGGAGTACGACAGTTGGTGAAAGCATTAGGGTGGGAATCCGAGTTCGAGAAATTGTGCAAACGTGAAGAAGAATGAGGAGATAACAGCATTGCGCATTACTACTTATTTATAGATAAGCCAAAAGTATGGTATTAAACATGTGTTGCTGTTTTCGCAGTTAATTAAGATTATGACGAATCCGAAATACTGATGACATTGACATTACTGATCGTAAGTGTTAAAAATAAATCATTCAAGCCAAAAATAAGACTAATTTATAATGTATAGTATACAATTTAATTTAAAAATCGTATTCCGAAATTTCATTGAATAAAATGTTTCATTCAAAAACTAATTACGCAAAGTCACATTAATAAATTCGATTGTTTTACAATTTATAAGCATGTGAAATGTGTACGTGGTAAATATTATGCGAACAAGCCAAACTTTGTCTCGTTCTTATTAGTACTATAAACGAATACCAGTCAGAAACCTTAAAATGAAATGAGACCAAAGTGAGGAATGAGTAAAAGTTTTGGACAATTTGATTTTATTACGCAAATTGCAACGGTTACGATAATTAGGAATATCGCCGTCAATCGAATATGATTTGAAAAATTTTGGTAGTTTGTTGCGGAATGTGATGTACATACAAATTTTTGAAAACATTAGTTTTACATAATAAGCTATTGAGTGAGTAAGCAGAATGAATAATTAAGAATTACAATGAGTTCATAGAATTTAACTACATAAGTACATAGTTGAGTCTACTACGTCGATAAATTAACCTCAAATCTACCTGGCTTCAGTGATTGAGTCACATTATCAGCCTCCACCGGATCTTTATCATAACTTTACCTTCATTTCAATACGCACAAAAATCAGAGAACTAACACCATTTGTAGAGATGATCAAAATACTAGAATTTGAAGATTGACCAAGTGGAGAAATAAGTAGGTAGTTTTTTGTCAAGAAATCAGCACTAACTTACACCCAACTAAATGACTCTTTTCTTCGCCACACCATCTTATTCCTCTAGTTCACCGGCGTTGATAGGTCTGGGCCATTTGATTGCGCAGAAGTTGGTGGCGACGTCTCTACATTCTTCAAAAGTTGTGCCAACCAGTGTTTAGTTGACTTGTCATCTTTTAAGCATTTTGAAAAAGTGGAATCTTTGAGTTGATCAGGAAGGCATTGGCGTAAGGCTTCTCTGGCTCTGTATAAAAAATAAATATGATCAATTAAATAAATAAAATTGTTAAACTACTTTAGTATTCAGGAACATGACCTTAAAGCGTACTATAAAATATGGAATTGGTTGGGAAATAAAAAAAAACATGTTGCCGGTTTATTCGGAATTTCTCATTATATTCAGTCGTATTTCTTTTTTCGATTATGTAAGGAACTAACCTTGACAAGGGCTCCAATAACCCCAAGGCTTGTCAGTCGGAGGTACTCGAAAGGTCGGGTTTTTGACGTAGTGTGCAAAAAAGGATACAAAAAAAGGGGGATATGTGCCTGCAAAAACATTGATCGAGTTTCTGCGTGGGAGGCTACACACTGTAACAGCGCCAGTGCATTGCAAACCTAAGAAATAATACACCACTTGTACTAATAACACTTAAAAGAGAAAATAATCATTTCAATGCTACTTTTAAAAAATCTTTATTACTTACCCTATTCGACTGGTGCGCAGTTAGGGTGGTAGGATTGATGTATGGGTAAATTGACACGATTTCTTGAAGTAGACTGGCCATGGTTCCAAAGGAAAACCATAACAAGGGCGCTAAATCCAGCACAACCTCGCGTTTCTTTCTGTAAAGTAAATGTAATAAATCGACATGGCTAATTAATAAGAGAACAACTAGGACAGTAATAATAAAGTTCAGAATAAATTATAGTAAGCATCGTAGTCTTACGAAAGCTCCAACAAAGCGTTTTCACGGGTGGCCGGATTGGACAGTTCGGCAATCCATTGATAGATCTTTTCCCGATCAACAGCCTGAGGAATCTGTGCAGGGCCTACATAATTCTGCTGGCTTCCCTGTTGGGACTGTTGTTGTTGTCCACTAGATTGCTGTGACTGACCTTGTTGAAACTGATCCTGATTGGCAGACTATACGGAAAATATAACTTGCAATTATCTCAAACTCGGATATTTAATGACAAAACAAGGTTCTAGATGAAAGAATAGTTTTTTTACCATTGTTGGTTGCGCTAGATGTAAAAACCTTTGGCCAATCTGTTAACTGAAGATTTCAATTGCCTGTTGCAACTTGTAAGTAAACCCTTCGCCTGATTTTGATCTAGTTTCGTGATTTCTGGCGTTAATCTACTTATGTCTTAATACATCAACTCCACCGGCAAAAGAACGCCAACCTTAAGGTACGAACCTTTGTCAAGACAAGTCGCAAACCGAGACTGAGACAAAATTAAAAGTACTAAGACTTTTTGGGTAACTTTTCCAGTGCATATTTAACAAGTCCCCATCTATTAACTCATAAGAAAAACTTGATATCGTTGAGCATTACAAGACAAACTCAAACTTGAGGGCAAACCTCATGATCATCGTTCGGGTAGATCACACAACCATCTCTTTTTTAGTTAAACACGGAAATTAACACGGAGGTCGGCAGATAAGTATGTATATCTGAGCGGAATCAGAACAAACATGCAAATTTTTAACTTCAAACTAAGCTACTATTTTATATTCTACAATGGATGTCCCAAATTGATACAATTTTAACCTTTTTCGTACAATAATCAATTAGCCTAATTGTCTTTTTGAATGTTTTAAACTCAGAGCAGGGTAAGATGCAGTTCTAATGGGTATGGGTATAGGCTGCTAGCTTGTATTATTTACATTTTTGTTTGTAGCAGCTTTTATACAAAAACAAGCGAAGTCACCGCATCACCGTGAAACCAATACAAGTTGAGCACACAGCAGCATTCTATTGTATGGCATTCTATTTTCTTCCTTGACTTGAAATGGAGTGCAGTTAGGATCTCATAGGATAGTCATTCTTCCCTAGGCTCTGGCCTGCACAATTACAACGCAGTTAGACAAGCTATATTTTTTGGAACATCATTTTATGGACTGAGACTGAATGATTAAGATGCTATCAGATTATGTTGTACTTATTTTTTAAGGTACAAATCACAATCAAAATGCCAACCACAAGAGGCACGGTGCGAGGCTAAAAAACGAAACATGATTTTCTACAAAACTGAAGAGGAAGGTAGTTTTTAGTCAATTTTTATTATTAGCTCGAATACCAATATGGATGTATTTATATTCTTTCACAAGTTATATAACAGAATCATAGACATAGACTTACTGAACAATTTAGTAATGCATATCTCATAAAATAAACTAAACTATTATGACATGATACATGTATGCTGTAAATTGTAATGAATCATAAAATCCACGTCTTATTGGATATAGAAAGAAATTTATTACAAAATGAAACGATCACTATATAAGACGTTTGCAAACTACAAAGTAATTGTAAACGCTA
Organism: Seira musarum; assembly: GCA_027743895.1. Taxonomy (NCBI): domain Eukaryota; kingdom Metazoa; phylum Arthropoda; class Collembola; order Entomobryomorpha; family Entomobryidae; genus Seira; species Seira musarum. Next base: position 10,459 of record JAHZMX010002377.1, on the reverse strand, counting down.
AAACTAAAATATATATACACAGATAGATATGGTTTATAATATGTAGATACATTATGCATTTAATCGGACAACTCATAGTCTATGATTTCGTCTTCCACATTTGCGTCTTCCTCATGACCTAAAGATTCTTTTGTCTTCTTTGATGTCTTTTTTCCAACTTTTTTCTTCTTTTTCATGTTCTTTGTACCTACATCAGTAGATTTTTCTTCGTCACTCGAATTTGCATCATCAGTACGTGGACCTAGTTTCCGCTTTCGTTTTTTCCCATCTTGAGGAGAGTCTAGCTTGGTTTTGAAATTAGCATCATCATCATCGCCGTCATCATTTTCTTCCGAATCACTTTCAAACATAGGCTTATCGAACTCAACAAAATCTTTTCTGGCGGGGGCCTTTTTGGACGAGTTTTTATGAACCGATGGTTTAGGGATTAATCTTTCCTCCTTGGTTTCCATTTGCGGTTTCCTTGCTTGTGATTGTACTTTCTGATTGACTTTAAAATACTCGGCCGCATAAACTTCAATTGGGGGGTGCGGTTTAGACGTCTGCATTTGGACCTGAAGAATTTTATGGGACTTTTTGTCGGCCAGCGTCACCACTCCATCTTCTAAAGCTTTGCTCCTGCGCTCGCTAATGTACTTGCTATTCGCCTCAATCTAAATCAAATACAAATTATAAGTATCAAGTTTAACCAGATAGCACAAAACAAGGAACAAAGTCTAAAACTTTTGCCAATAAATTGATCTTTGGGTACCTTTTCCAGGAGCAGTTTAAACTTTTTATGGACCTCGGCATTTTTACAGTGCTTTTTGAGAAACGTCTTCAGGAACATTACTGAGGGAGTGACAATTTCCGGGAATCCTAGATCGGTAGCAATAGCTTTGCAATACCCAAGCATGGTTTCGAACACGTTCTCTGCAACAGCTTTTAAATATCCACTTTCGGATGTATCAGCTTTAAGACAGCATGCCAAGTCGATAGGCCGAACAGAAAATTTAGACGCAGACTTGTTGGAAAAGTCTGTCAATCTGAGAATCTATGGAACACAAACGCATTTACTACAACTATTCTAAGTTCAATAGGATATGATATCATAAGTCGAATAAGAGGAGATAACTACATAAATAAGCTAACTTACCTCAGTAATAAGGGGCAGAACAGGAATAAAAACTCCTGCCTTCTCCTGTAATTTAATTAGCATGCGAACGATGTGGAATCGAATAGGAATAAATTTCTTTGTGGGAATTAGCTTGACTGTACCCATACAAATCTGTAGTAAAAACCATGTTTCGTTTTTCATTAACCAAAGTAAGCAAAACTGAACAAGGTACAATTACATTTATTTGCAATGACTTGCCTGAACAATTGGATATATGAGAAGTTTCAAATTTTCATCCTCCGTTGACCCAGCCTGAGCCAACACATCCGCCCACAAATGGAGTGAGTGGATGAACTGCCATGAGTAAACAACTCTAGACGCCTCTGATTTCTTCTGCTTGCCTTCATTTTGACTTGCACTGGGCGACAAAGCATTCCGCAGATGGATTGCCAGTTGTCTGATGAAAGGGAAGGCAACCGAATAAGCCAATGATGTATCCAATAGATAAATTTCTACCAAACTACTTCTCATAAAATTGATGGCAGGCCATGTATTCACAGATGTGAACTTGCAGTTGGCGACGTAAGCAATGTACATTTGCTGCATGTGAAAAAATGCAATTTGTTAACAAAGTTGAGTTCATGACAATTTCATAATTTCGAATTAAACTCGAAAATCCACAAGAACATACCTTAAACATGTGAATAAGGTAAACGTCTTTGCTGTAATTTATGATTCGTATGATGGTCAAAAAGGCCAAAACTCGACACGAATCCTCTCCTTGCGACCAAATGTGAACTAAAGATCTCATCATTTTGAAGCTTTTGGTGGCCAGCAATGACCAAAACCCACTCATGCGAAGACAGTGCCTGAGAACAACCGCAACGGCATCAGGATTTCCCATGCACTTGAACAACTAAAAAAGAATCATTCAATTCAAAATGAGAAGGAATGCTAAACACAATGATAATGATACATTAACTGAAAGGATATGGATATCCGGCATAACTTATATCCCAGTATATAACTAACCTGAACTAATACATCCATGTAGGCTTTAATTTTAGGCCGTAAACGGACCCATTTATTTTTATATTTCTCACGAAATTCCATCGGTTTCTGGTCAAATCTATTTTCGTTCTGCACGACATTACTGTTTCCACAAAGATATCTGACTGAAAATCCTTTGACCTCTTTGATACACAAACGAAGAAGTGCGTTAAAATTGGCAGATCCATCAACACGCCATTTCATCCCTGCTTCCTCCTCTTCTCCAGAAAGAGCCTTTACAGCACATTGAAGCGCATCAACGACATCAGCCAAGATAACAATATCCCTTAAATGGCAAACAGCAAACCCTTAGCAAAACATATTTGGTGTAAAAAACAATCATTTTTATACTCATTTAATCATCTACCTGCTCGATGCCAATTGAGATTGCCAATGCGCAATGACATTAATGTCGACGACTCCCTTTTTCAAGAATTTCTCAACTTTATCTTTATGTTCCTTAGAAGTTTCATCTAGGCGCTCTTCCTCTGCCTCAGAATCAGACGCTTCCTACAATGAAACAACAATATGTCGTAATATATAATATGTATTGCAATTAGTCAGGAAAATATACATTCAATTCAAACGGAAAATATACATTTTGTAAAGTAAAGAAAAATGATTATAATTCCGCAATACCTCTAAAACTTCGGGAGGTTTGTGCAACGCTTCCTCTTCTTCAGATTCACTATCTTCCTCAGAATCATTAAAATCCAACAACTCTGAATCATTTTCTTTAAGGAAAGCAAAAAATTCGGGATCCGTTTCTTTCAACTTCTCTAGATCTTGCTTATGTTTTTTAACAGATAATTGTTTTTCCTTTGGTTCATCCTCGTTCTCATCCTCAGACGATGAACCATATCCTCCAGCAATTCCATTCTGGATTGGTATTCCTTCTTCGCCTTCTCCATCCAAACCCTGATTATCTGAACTTTCTTGATCATCTGAATCTTCGGCATTATCTGATTCATCCTCATCTTCATTCAAATCTCGGCTCTCCTCCTCAGGCTCCATTTCTTCTTCTTCGTCGTCGTCATCATCATCATCATCGTCATTGGACGTGGTGTCACTGTCATTGTCCACCACGTCTTCAGCCGGATCCGCCTCATCTTCAGAGTCTGAGGTATCATCCATTGTCTCCAAGAAATGATCAAAATCATCCTCCTCCCCTAACTCGTTCTCCCCACCAACGTCTTCAGGTTGATCTAGCATGTCTTGATTCTTTTTGCTTGGATCTTTTCTTGTTTTCCCCATTTTCAACCACAATTCTTCAAAATAATAGATTTGAAAGCCGAGATGGAAGGTTATTTGTCCAACCTGCACTATTTAATTCGCAAAAAATTAATTAACCAATTCACCGAAAACAGCCTTTTGTACATGATCAAAACGAACATGCATTCAACACATAATCAAGTACATACACGCGGACGCAACGAGTTACGATTGTGAGTGATATGGATATGATATGATTGTAGTTTATAGACGGGAACGAGCAGCTTTACCGCAACAAGTCTCATTGCCCCATAATCTCAATGGAAAATGCAATGGTTTCTTTCTTTGTTTCATTTTATGTATTAATCGATATCAAATCAAATTATCTAACTCCTTTTGTTAATGAAACTTTAAAAAAGTAGTAGTAGTAGTATACTTTCACTAATTATCAATATCAATCATCAGTTATGGTCACCAACACTTCATCATCTTCATGTAAATTGATTGAATCGCATAATTAATAATTACATTTCATGTCTCACATGAATAAAACAGACGCGACAAAGTCTGTGACTGTTTCCTGATTTATTGGAGAAATAATTTAAATATGAACGAACGGATCGGATCACATGTCAAAGGGAGGATTAATTTATATATGTAAACGGCATGGTTATGTTTTTATTGCATTCTACAAATACTTCAGCTTTACATCAAACAGGGTTTATATGTATCCTTCAGATCATTTTCATCAGTCTTTGAAGAAGACATAAGTGTTTTACTTTTATACTAACTATTAAATTAATTAATTTAGAATTAAAATAACAACAGCAATGGCACCTATTAAATCTTATATGACTATACTAACCGTATATGAGTCAACAACAGAGGGTAGAGAAACCGAAACAATTTTTAAATTGCCTTCCCGACACCACAGCAAATCTTTACATAGTTTACATATACCATTTGAATTTGACCCAGTACAAAGCAATGCAATGTGTTGAACTTATTCATAAAAGCAAACCTATCTGACTTATTTTTAAATAGAAATAAAGGAAATACTAAAATTTGAGAAAATTAAAAGAACCGAAACCCAAGAAAGTCAAGAGTATGGTAGTAGCGATTATCAAACCCTGGAAATTGACAGCATTTTTGGAGGAGGCAGAATTAACACTTGTATTAATGACTTCAATTTCCCCAAATCGTTGACTCGATTTATGTTTTGAATACTCTATTTGATGCAACAAGCTGTGGTCATCTCTTGGCAGATTGTTGTTATCAGTCGGTTTATATGGTAAAGTGCTGTTGTCGGCTGTCTTATTAGAATCAAGTATCGTGTCAGCGTCTTCCAGCGCATTGATTACGTCCTCTGGAATGGGCTGGGATGAGTATGTAGCAGTCGAAGGAAGGTCATCTTCATGATGCGCCTCTGAATTATCCACTGGATCAATTCTGGCTATCTCTTCTGGAAGGCTGTCGTCATCGCTTTCCTTTGTGCTTGTGATGTTTTCATTTCTTTCTGAATGAGTCATGCCGCTTTCATTTTCGATGGAAGAATCATGAGCCGTCGGTTCCGGATCTATTGCTGTCAACTCTTGTTCGGCAGGACTGCTAAATGTTTCGCCAGAATTATTTTCGTCTCCTTCCTCGGAACCAACACGATGATGATGTTCAACTGGATTTTCTCTTTCCCCAGATGAACTACTGCTATCACTATCTTCCGAGCTGTTGCTGTCAAGAGTATTGGTATTATTTTTGATGACATTTGTAAATACGTCGGATACAGAACCCTCCACCTTACAGCAGCGGACTTTTAAGTTGTTTAATCCAGTTGTATCAACTGAAAAAGACACAAGAAAATGTTTTAAATTGATTTGTGTGAAGTCTTCTTCAAAAGTCATATCGAACAGTGAATAATTAAGTTTCTACTTATTATGTAATTAAAAATAAAAAAAACAACAAGAAATTATGATGATTTATTACTAGATCTGGTCATTTCCACTTGTGTTTGCAGACCACAAATGGCATATCCAGACCAACAGAGTTGCTGTTTTGTCCATTCACCCCTTGATGTACCATCTCCTTCTAAAACTGTAAACCCGTTACGCTGATACAAATCGGAGCAAATGAGTTTCAAGTTATTTCCAGCCGTATCATCTTTTACTCCAGCAGAACTTTCAGAACGAAGTTGGAATCCCACTGCAAAGAGCTTCCTATCAGAGTTTCTTGGACAGAAAAAGTCTTTCTTCCACACACCCTCATTTCCAACCAAACTTGAAATAGAAACCACTTCACCAGAATACTCTAACGAGCTGTATGGGTTCTGGCAGTAAAATTTTACTGCATTTAATCCGGTGTCATCTTTCATGCCTTGATTGGAGTGAACTTTTAATTTCATTCCGACCACAACTTGATCACTGGGACAATGTTCCAGCTTGCCCCATTCGCCCCATTGAGATAGCTTTGGCGACTCAATGAAGTGGTGCAAGTGATTTATAGGTGTTGGTGTTGCATACGCATATTCAACAAAAGAATTAATCAGAACAGTCAGAGTTAAGAGATGTAACCAACACATTGTCACGAATGCACAATTTTAAATGCGATGCACAAAAAATGTTTAAAGAGACAGAAGAAGAACAAAGTTGTTCTCTTTAATCTTCCTGACACAAGAATGTCACACAATTCCATGCACTTCCAGTTTTTATTCATCTCTTTCATTCTTCCTAACTAATCATAGGGAAGCAAAAAGGAGTAAGACCATGGATGGGTCACTAAAACAATATTACCTAGTATAATATGCATGCATAAGACGGCATTAAAGTTAAAGCAACGTTTCACATTTTGGCTATAGTGACTGAGATGTTCGATTGTGAGCCTTTGAGGCAATGAACTGAATGATTTTATTCTGTCAGCAGAAATGGACAAACTAAATAATAACTAAAATACGGAAGACGATGAATATGGAAGTACTGAATGATTTTTTGTTGGTTTAATCTCGAGGGAGAGAAGCAAGGGTACAGAGCCCCCTTCTAATAAGGTTAAATATCAAATCCTCTTGTGAAGTACATACAAAGTAAGTGCATACAGTTTGTTGTGCAATTGCAATGTGCAACAGTGCAACACGCACTTTCATTGCGCAATGAATAATTATTAATACCAAAAACGTACATGTATCCTGCATATATACTTATTCACAGAAGTTAAAAATAATTTGATAGTTGTTGATGGATAAAAAGTTTTGCTGGGTCATCAAACACTTCATGCGTTCTTTGAGCATGCATCATTATTTTATCAGCGTAAATGGTCAACCAGTTATTTACTTTAGTTCTCCTTAAATGATTATTCCTTATGTAGTAGGAATGTAGTACTTAGAATGCATTTAAATCTCATCCGCTTTCTATTCTAAGGCACACAAGAAATAGGCTGCGAACATGAAAAGGAAGAGGGGACGCAGACCAAAAGCAAAAAGTAGTGCTTTTCCGTATTTCATATTCTTGGAAATATTCTGGGGAATTTTTAGGAGTCTTCAAAACTTTTGGGGAAATATTAATTTAATTTTAATTTCTTCAAAATGTGTTTTTTACTTTTCTAATTCCGTGGATTCTTCTAGGAGACGAGGAACGTTTACTGGTGTTCGGTAATATTAGATTCATCAACATCCTGAGTTCGTACTTTGAGCCGAGCATCATAAAGGATTATCCCTTTTTCCATATATGAACCAAATAATGATTCAGTATTTTCGATGTCAATTCGACTCAATTCTGAAAACCCCCTATGAGTCAAATGCTTTAAACAAACCTTTTGGCTTTTGAACTGGTTTATACGTTGGTGACTGCGGCTACATGAATTCACCTTTCCGGGATTCTCACGCCAAACCCTTACTTTCTTCATAATTATCGTGTCGTTATTAATATCATCATGGCATAGCATATCTCATCACATCCAACGTGAAATTGAGTCATTTTAAAATGTCAACAGAAAATCATATTGGGATTTGGCTTGAGTTTGAGTCATTTGGTTTACCGACCTGACACGAAGATAGTCTCCATTGCATTAACATAGGATCTATTCAAATTTTAACAGCAGAAAATTCCCAGGACATGTCTCATCTTATTATATTTATGCCTACGTTTTCCACATTCTGTGAGCGTTGAGCATGAGTGGGTCTTGGTGTTGGTGTACTGGTGAATTTATGGACACTTTATTATCATTATCACAGTAGCATCTTTCTGGACGAATATTTTTATGACGAAATGATGACTTTTTCATTGGGTCAAACCATTTTACTGCTTATCCATTCAGTCCAAAAGACACAGCAGTAAGTTTGCATTGGCCTTTTCATGAGATTAAGAAACAACAAAAAAATGACTACGGTAAGAAGAGGAAATACACATAAAGATGTCTTTGTTTAATCTTGCATATAGCATACTAAAGTGTACTTGAATGAATCATGAAATCATCCTAAAAGGATTTAGTTTTAGTATGGGTGCAATCGAATCCAATGACAAGTTTAAAGTTCAGTGTCTTAAAGAGTCCGCGATGGTTTGCTTAATATTTTGTTATTCAAGATCGATTGATTACTTATGATGTTTGTTAGCAAACGCTGACTTTTCTGTTCGTCTCAATTTCTCAACTTAAATGCACTTAGGTTCATGGCTTTAACTGTTCGTTATCAAATCAATAAATATGTAATATACACCATACAAAATCTTAAATTATGCTTATTTATTAGTGCCGTTTAGCCCGCCTTAAACGTCAAAAATTTAGAATACGTAGAATTTGTGTGATGAAGTCTAATTTGTCTTGTTATTACATAAGTATATTGTCAGCCGTTATTCTATATTTCAGAGGTTATCCATATTTGAATAATATTACAGCACTCCAAATATTGATTTTGTCAATACGTACATATAAAATTTCGCGTCCCTTAGGTATCTAGTAATTCAGAAATTTTCGGTTTGAAAAAGCTTTTTCAGCAAACTATGTAATTGCAAAAGTAGATCGTCGATGCGTTATAAGTTAGTTATTATATTACTTCAAATGACTTCCAAATTCAAATTCCGTATTGTGAAAAACATAATGTGCTTAAACGATTGACGAGTTGGAATTCATTCGGTGTTCAATAAAGGTATCACGGTCAGACGGTGACATAAACATAAAACATCTTGAAGAAACACGCAAAAGGTTCATTACAACTTGAAGTTTAAATATAAAAAAAATTATTTTTATTTTAGAAAATTGTATCTAAATATTTCTTTGTTTGTAAACATTTTAAAGGTACATTATGTATTTTAACAGATACATGCTAAACTAAATAATGAATAAAGTTCATCCTAACTTTATTCGTGTGTGCCTTCAGATTCTTCGCCCTTCTGTTTCTCACAGGAAGGCAAAGTAGTTTCAATAATATTAAGAATTTCCTCCATTTGTTCCTCAGTCAGTCGTTCTTCACTCTCCTCCACGATAGCTTGGAGATCTACAGGTTCCGGTTGGACGCTGTTCAAATCACATCAAATGAGAATAAAAATTAATTTTAATAAATCAACGGAACAATAAGACATATTATGACGCTTTGTTTTAAATTAGGTATACATTAAAAAGCTGATTTTGTATCAAAACTTACGGTATTTAAAATTGTGAGCCTTTCTGCTTTCGTTAAACTATACGCTTGAAGTTTGGTTAAAAGATCCTCTATGATTTCTGGACTCTGATTGACGCAAGGTAGTTTGTTGTAAGTACTGAAGAACTTCATAGGTCACTGTGTTCAAATGTGTATTGTATTTCCACTTATTTGCTTGTTTGGGCCCTCTGTTATTCTTCTCCTTCGTTTCCTTAAAAAACTGAAATACCTGTAATTAAAGAAACAATTATTTTATATCTTATACCACATCTTAGGAAAACAAAACCTTTCGTTGTATTTTCATCCTCATAAATGCAGTATAAATTAAACTACACTCGCCTCATAATTACTGAGCATCCCAATCAAGCGCTTTGAATTGTTTTCTCCTTCTGGAGAAACTATTTTGTCCTCTCCCTCAAACTGGATATGTGAATCCATTTTTATTTTCTACTTTTGATGAGACACGACACTGGGAACACGACATGTACTTATCAAGTTTTTGGACTCCAACCGTCACTGACAAACTGTTTTAGGGCAACATCCGGCAAGATAACACAAGTAACATTAATTTTAATTCCCATGCGCTGAATTGAATCATATTCTCATCCTGTCATCTGTCCCTGTGCCACATGTTCACAAAAACCATTTTTTAACAACGCACAAGTTTCATCTTCATCTCTGATCCCATTCCCATCTGCCTTGCAAGCACTACACAGCGTGCATGTAGTTGTGGACATGCATTGTGCATTTGCTTTTTGCAACAAAGCCTTTTCCTCTGATGTGCCAAGAGTTAGCATCATTCTCATTTGACGGCCAATGTTTTTTGCGATAAAATAATAAGGTAACATAATTCACTACATATCAATAAATTGATTACAGAACCGGCTAATTTTTGTAAAAATGAGAGTAAGCATACTCTAAGCAGAGGTTTTGATTTCCAGTAGGATTTATAAATCAAATTGAGTCTAGGTAATATGTGACATGATAAACCCAAGGATAAACCGAAGTCTTCCGTCTCATGACCGATTTTTTATTCTTATATTCGCAACCATTTTCTGTTATATTGGCTGTTGTTATGAGTTTAAATAAGTAAAAAGGACTATTATTTCCATTCATTCGCGATTTGCTATTTTCCACAATTTGTAGAATTGTAAATATGATGTTTTCAATCAAACAAACGTTGACCGGAATTTACATGCATGAAACAAATGCACGTGTAGTGGAGAGATAGAATTGTCTACGCTAGAGTTATCAATTTTTAAGACTGATAAAGGTCAAAATTGTGAAAGGAAACCCGGGCATGAAACAGTTGCAGGTTGCAGTACTAACTAATAACTGATATTTGTCGACCATAAAAGGGGGAGATGGCTTATCGCTGTTTTACCAGGTTCCCGTCAAACCTTTAACTTTTACTGCACTTTGTTTTCTACATTTAATTCCTGATTAAAATTATGCTAATTAATGACAGAGCTGTGCCAAGATCA
>JAHZMX010002376.1:0-15910 GCA_027743895.1 Seira musarum | reverse complement strand
AAAATTTCTTTCCTCGTGGACGTTAGACGTATACCCATTTTTCCTAATCTATCGGCTTACTAAAGTACAAACTATGGAAGAAAATGGTTATTGTTTAATCCAGCGTGGGAGAGATAGATGATACTATTTTTTATGCAGGAATAAAATAAGCATAAACGATAGATAAGCCCTTAAATTGTGTATGCAAAATCCTTTATTGATAAACGACAATATGAAATGGTAGACACGAGGATGTGACGTAAATGTCAACTTACGTTAGTAAAAATACGTAAATGTCTTGTATAAAAAAACGAAAGCTAAGCATTCTTCAAAAATCGTTTCCATTGCCATTGATACTGTTGTTATGTAAGCAAAGTCCTGGAAATTCCCCTTGAAAACAATACAAACATAAATAAACATGGTGATGGCAATATTTACTCGATATTCCCACGATGGACGACTCGGATGGTGGTTTGATTTGGTATGCGCCCACTTGTCATTTTTTAAAATAAATATTTACTCTGATTATGATGAACATCGATAGCAAAAAAATATTGTCATTTCCATACCAAGAGGACCAGAGGTAGGCAGAGTCAGTATTAAGCTTTTGCTTTGGTTGATTTAGATTCCGATTTTTCCCTTTGAGTAATTTACAATTTCATCGAGTTTTTGCTGATTAACTTTACCCATTTACTTTTAAACTATCCTTAGGTATAGAATACATGACTATTAATCACAATCACTATGGATTTTTACGCTACACTGGTCCTTAGCAGCCGATGCGGAATGACAGTAGATCATGATAAAGGATATTTGTATATGTTTTGAAAAAATTGACCCTTTAGGTAAGTCGCAAATTGCAATCAGGATGAAGTACTAACATTATCATGTGAAGTAAACTAATGGAATGTAGGATGCGTAGGCACAAGTATGAGTATTTGTCAGATCGAGGTAATAAAACTGCTTTTCGTTTAATCCACCTTACAACTTTAGCTACAACTGGAACTACAACCACAACATTTCATTTCATACTTGAGGTATGTTGCTATGTATCTTGTCATGATTTACCCTGAATGTATCACACTCATCCGCATGAACTTTAGTCGTAATCATGGTAGTAATGTGATGTGATGTGACTCAATTTTCTCGGTTAATTTTTTAAAACATTGAGTGGGATGAAAGGTATCAGAGATAGTAAAATTCTTTTAGGTTACGGCTTAAACTGTCATGATTTACCCTGAATGTATTACACTCATCCGCATGAACTTTAGTCATAATCATGGTAGTAATGTGATGTGATGTGACTCAATTTTCTCGGTTAATTTTTTAAAACATTGAGTGGGATGAAAGGTATCAGAGATAGTAAAATTCTTTTGGGTTACGGTTTAAACGGGCTTTTGTGAACCATAATAAGCCATGATGGACATGACATGTGAGTAACCTTTGCTTACTTGATTTACTTATTTAATTATGTTCAAAATACGAGTGGTAGATCACAACAAAGAAGGAAGTTAAAAAAATATGAAATTTACAGAAGGTGGGAAAGGGAGTACCATGCTTTCCTTCTTTCGTTTTTCTTTATTTCCCATTTTCCAGTACTTCTTTATTGCCCATTTGCCAGCAAAAACCCTTCAGGTCAATGTAAATGGAAAATACAAGAGCCAGACCGCACTGACTGAAATTACCTCAGAAGTGAGTACGTTCTGTGAAAAATACAATATTTTCCTACGAAAATGACTTCCACGTCATGTACGTATTTCCGGAAAGTCAAGCAACGAATCAGGGAAAAATATTTTAGAACTTTTCACATGTTCGTATGTGAAATGTCATTTCCAACATCATTATTATCATCTTTTTTACCTCAATTCAAGTAGAATTGGAAAGTGGAAAGTTGCCCTTTCCCTTTTTTTATTGGCTTCATTACCACATACCCTAATGTAAATAAATAAAAAGATTACTTATTACTTTTTTATATTAACTTCATAACTCCCATAGTTAAATAAAAGAGAATAAGGTTGTCCATGTCTATTTGTGTTTTGAGTTCTCAGCACTTCTTCTTCTTCCTCGTGGGTGCAACAAAGTAACAAGTAACAGTAATATCATTACCAGTCAGTAGTGGTTTTTCATTTGACATGACAAAAAAAAGAAACATCATGAACGTGCTTGGGCTTTATACATTTTTTGTTTTACACTAAATAAAGAGGCTCTAATGAACTTACTGTTTCACTCTACGAAATAATTTGCGAGTCATAGTCATAGTCATAGAACTACAGAGAAAAAAAACCTTTTCTTTTATAGCTTCAAGTGAAAAATGAACTACAACTTTTTTCGAAATGAGGAAGTTCAAAAAAAAGTTTTTTTCCTTAGGTTTTAAAATAAAGAGGCAACACGTTTCCACTTCATTCCATCCTCGTTCTTCGCCTTAGCTCTGAGTCGTCCAACCAAACTACAACCCATGCAGTCTTAAGATGCAAAGGGCATTTAGTTCATTTATTTTAACGAGCGAAAGAAGAAACTTTCTCTTAAAAACACATAAGTACTCCTCTAGTCACACTAGTCACGTTGATGAAAAAAGATTATTTTATTACAGAAAATTTAGAAAATTTATTCCTCGAGCGAAAGAAGAAACTTTCTCTTAAAAACACATAAGTACTCCTCTAGTCACACTAGTCACGTTGATGAAAAAAGATTATTTTATTACAGAAAATTTATTCCCTAACCACTTAACCACAAAAACTTTGTTTCGGACAATTTTAATGATCACTCCATTTCCCTGGAAATGTGGGATATGATATTAAAAAAAGAAATAGGGTTGAATAGTATGTAGTGCAGTGCATTATAAATTGGGTGTTCTGGTGAGATCTTATTAGAATTTCAATTATCCACGAATAAGAAGTGGCATTCTACCAAGAATTTAATGACTGAGGGCGTAAATATTTATGAGATACGCCTTGTGAATTAAGTTTTTTTTAAAGAAAACTTGCTATTTCTCGATCTCGATAGTTTCATTGTAAATTCTCCATGCGTAATCCAATTTAAGGTGAGGAGATTCCATATTATACAAACAAGATGCACTAATGATATAAATCAATTTTAAAGTAATCTTTGTTTCAAACTGAAATAAAATTAAATAAGAAATATTTTAATCCGTGTCTCAATTCCCAATTAAAAACATGGTATTTTATGAGTTACAGAGAACCACCATCGATGAAATTTTTTCCTGCGTTTCAAATTCCACTTTATTTGATTAGTTGTAGTTAATAATGCATAATAAACTTAAACTTATAAACTGGAGTTGGACTAAAAACTCAAAATCCCACTACGCCTACAACTACAACTTTCCCTTCAATCTCGAAGGAATTGTAAGTAGATGGCTTGCCTTTGACTTGCTGTATGAAAGTAAAGTAGAATTTCAAGGGTCAACTTATTGTACTCATTGTACTGTATTTTCTCGGAAGAAACTAAAGTTGTTTTGGTAACATAGTAGTACTTACAAGTTACAAGAAGAAGTGCACTTTTTGTATTTAATTGCACCTTCTTCGTCCTTGAAGTAAACTCAAACAAAAGTTTTTTTTTATGAACGAATTTGTATTCCGTTCGTCAAACCTTGTGCAAAGAAATTCGAAATAGTTTAAAAAGAGAAGAAGGTTTGTCATAAAAAAGTCACAGTCACATTGTCAAACTACTTTTAAAAAGTTTTAGTAAGTAAACAATCTACTTACTTTTGAACTAAATCAAGATTTTCTAGGTAAAGCGTACCGATTTACACGACTATTTTTTGCTAAGCTTAAAACAGAAAGTTTACATTGTCACATAGCGGCATCAGTAGATACGGCTGAATTTGTCGATTATAACGGATTCGACTATGTCATAGATAGGGAACCTTTTTTCTGCAATTTTAAATCAGTTTGTAATAATCACGTACGTAACGTAATGTCGACGGGGAATCAAGAAACTTTTTTCGCGATATAAAAACGCAACAGAAAATTCGCACATGTCCATTTATTTATGAAAGGCATACGAAATTGCTCATCCTTTTTATATCGCGTTTATGTAGTACGGGATCACAAATAATTCGTGGAAATACTTAATTGTTGAGTTTTTGTTTTTACCAGAATTTTTTAAAAATATGTACTTGACGCAGATTTGATTTTTCAGAAACATCCGGTAGACAAAGGTAAAGAATGAAGAAAGTCCAGGATGAAAACTCATAAAACAAGAGTGGTTCTGTGAAAAAAGGACTAGTAGTGAGCTTTGGCACTAAGCCTATTATTATATTGTTTTATCTCTTGAATCTTCAAAGCTCTCTTTTACGTTTGCTCGTTTCATTTTACTTTTTTGCCCTCTTTATTTGATTTCGCCAAGGTTTTATTACGCAAGGAAGAAAGGGAAAGATAAAATAATAAAATAATAATAATAACCATAATCATAAAAATGTATGAAGAAACAAAGTCATCTTTCTGTATGATATTATTTTCATCAAAATACGTAATCGGATTAGTCACTGAGCCTGGGGTCACTTTACTATTTCAAAAAACATTATGAATTCAATCTACAATCACAATCAGGATCCCGAGAGCTATGAGGGGGATCCTGTGATTCAAATTTCCTCGGCGTTTCATCAATAAAAATAAATAAAATATGAGTACCTACGTACCTTGTGAACCTTTTTTTTCTTAAATCCACGTACCCTTTCCCAATTTTTTGATAAGGGCACTACACCATAAACTCTACGGTCTATTTGAAATTATTTTTACAGAGTGGACAACGTTGTCCTTGGTTTTTGTTTCTTCTTGAAGAAATTTTATTTTAAAAAATAGATCAGGTTTATGTAACTTTCTAAAATGAATACCATCATCTTCAGGAGGAATGGTGGTTCAATGACTAAAAAAAATATGTAATAGTATATCCGTTTTCATTTGTTTCAATGTTTTTTCCTTCAACAACAACAACAAAAACAAAATCTTATTTCGGAATCTTTTCTAGAAGAAATCATAAGATCTCACCTTAGATATTATAATATGTAACGTAAAGTCAAAGTAAAAAGAGGGTGGCGTAATCCTGCATACACTTCTGTTTAAAAAAATCCTTTTTTTGAAGCCAAAAAGTTATTAAAATCATGAAATTATTCGAGGAGATTCCAGAACATGAGAGATGATACATCATTCTTTTAAGTTGAACAAATCTTATCAAAACTGAGTGGTGATAGACAGTGATGGGATGAAGTAGATGACGAGCATAATTTTTCAAAAACCATAAAGAAATACCTACACTGAAATATATAGGAATGTGCATTAGTAAATTATAAAAAAATACGTTTTAGCCTTGGCTTGCCGGCCGTTTCTTGTCAGTCAACCGGCTTAATACACTCGATACCGAGGGATTTTATAGAAAAGTACAAGTAACAAACACAAACAACTTGTTAAAGTATCTGTTCTATGATCTGATGGGATGGGATGTGACGAAGTTGTAAGAAGATGAATATCTACACATTCCCTGGATTGGATCTCCCAGCCCAGCCCTGTGGAAATGAATGAAGTTCATCTTTTATTTTTATCAAAGACTTCGACAGAATTCTGGAGAACGTTCCTTAGGTATTTTCAAAGCCGACTTTGTTTTTTCCTCTGATGTGATGTGATCCATGGAAATAATATTAAAGGTGAAAATATAGAAGAAGAAAGAGCATAACATTACATGACATGACATGAGTAATCTTAGTCTAGTCTGGATTGGTTTGCTTTGTCCCTGAGAGAGGTTTGATGAAGAAACCTCAAAGTGATACGATACGAGAGCACCAATATAACATGGGCCAATTTTACCATTATAATAAACATCGGTACAGATACATATTTTTCGTTTCAATTTGAATTGAAAATTCTACCTCGAATTTTGAAATCATTGATGCGGACACGAAACCAAGTCAGAAAGTCCTCTTTGTTGTAGGCTTGAATGAGCAAAGAGTAAATTGAAATGAGGTTTTAAGTCAAGCCAGGAAAGGAGTGTTACGGTTTTTGTTAAATTATTCCATTAGAACGATCTGCATCAAACGGACGGAGAAAGCTCTTGTGCTCCCACACGTTTCCCTCACAAAAAAAAATCATTTTAGCCAAGACTCCAAGACACAGGGAAACGCAAACACACTTATGTACATACACATCTATCTAAGGTCATATAATTATTTCGTTCGTTAGAACAATGTAAGGTGAAGATTATTATGCTGGCGTGGGATAGCGAACAAATCTCGTGAGTTGAGTTGTGATTCATATTAAGAAGACAAAAAACCATTTTAGCCGTTTTCACTTCCGAGAAATCCATATGGAGATTTTATACATGATTTGAATGCTATGCTCATTTTCAATCATCGTTCACTGAATTCAAACTAAGCAATTTGCGAGGTAACAATGTGAAAAAGGCTTGATGGAATCACAATCACAATCCCGCCGGAAGGAATGCACACTACCATTACTACTTACTACCGCACGCGTAATTTAACGTTGCATATGGTTGTGATTGTGAGGCTGACTGGATGGAATTGAGATGGAAAGTTTACATAATTTACATTATACTTTTGACGTGTTATGATATGAGTGGGATCATAAGCTCTAGTATTATGGTTATGTTATATCATATCTACATTCCTACACGAAAGTATTTGTGCTTGCATATTTAAAGTAGTAGTACCATTGCGAGGAGAGAAAATTTCCATTTCCAAGCTGATGCACATTATCACACTATATTTAAAATCTTTCACTTGTACTTGCAAAAAAAATTCATGCAGTAGAACTTCTCTAAGAACAACAAATTTCTCTCCTCCAACAAATTTAGGTTAGGTTAGGTGAATTATGATGAATTTCTTGATGATGGGCAGCAAAATTTTGCTTGAAACCAAAGTTATTTGGCGTCTCCTCAAAAATTTATTAAGCTTTTTCATTAGCATTTCTTATTTATGATTGATGACTGTACTCACAGAAGTTCCATTCTATTAGAATTTGAATAATACGAATCATGTCATTTTTCTTAGGATATTTTTTTCTGCACGTATCATGACGGCAATAGCAATTCGTATTCAAGGCTTGTGCTGCACTGATGGATATTCTTTTTTTGGAGTTTGCTTTCGGAGCTGTTCAAAATCTCTTTATATTTTCACAAGTTTCTCCTTTGTTTCCTTTATGTTCATCCTATAGAAAAAAAGTTTTTTTTTCAAACGCAAACTCATGAGGCCTAGGAAATAGAAGGCCCATATAAATAATGAGACTGCATTAGAAATGATTGGAAGAGAAAGTATGTACAATATCTGTAAGAGTGAAAAGATGCACGGAAAGGTATGAAGAATATTGCATCAATTTACTGAAGTGCATGTTGCTGGTGGCAGTAATCTCGGATTAGTCTAGTTTGCTTCGGCTTTTCCTCGAAAAACCTTGCAACCTTTTCATCTAACTATCTGCCTGTATTGCACTTCTCCGGAATCATCAGGTAGGCGAAAGTAAGCAAACGGTGATAGTCTTTCTCGCACTGGAGGGCAAACACAAACCCAAATCCAAATATTGGATGCGTCTTTTGAGATCACAAACACGTCATACAAATCTAAAAACGTTGTTAAAAAAATTGTGAATGAACAAAGCCTGCTTTAGAAAAAGATGACATTCACTATCCACATCCACAGCCTGAGACTATGTCAAATATATCTCTTAGTAATCACGGTTTAGGGGCAGAGATACCATTGCCACCCGAGATGGACTAGTATATTTATGGTTTTTACTGACGGGGCAATGACGACAACAGGACATTTGTGATTCCAGTCCAGGTTTCTATTTTAATACTTAATTTAGCGCAAAAAGTTTCAAAGTTGGCATTCTTTTAAAAAGGGTTATGAATTGACTTTATTTCTATGAATTTTTTCCCGATTTTTTTTGTCGTCCTTTTAAATTCTTGGTTCTCTATCTAAATACCCATGTTCAATAGGAATGAGGCCTATTTAATGGCACTCTTAAAGGTGATTTCAATTTTTGAAATGAAATATGATCCAATCTTTCCAGATTGGACAGTAGTATCAATGGACTTGTAAAAAAATCGGAAAGCCAAATATTTAGTAATTTCAATCCAATCTTGGAAATGAGAAAGGAAAAAGAAACATGAAAGTAAATATCGGTACTTACTCATACTTGCATTGAAAGAGGAATAAGTACACACTTTCTCCTTAAGCCGCTCTCAAACTTCAAAGGAATAGTTTTCATGCTTGTCTTTTTCTCTGGTCAAAAAGTCATTCATTCAACCATAGTCGAAGACTCGATAACATATAGAGCTCTTTAGAATCTTGAAATGACCATTGTGAGTGAGTGAGTCAGTTGACCAGCCACTCGACGTCGACCAACCAACAGACTACAAACATCTCAAAAAGTGCAATGTTTAAAAATGTACATACAATATTTGTAAAGTTTTATTTTCTTGGTGAAAGTACGTTTGGATGGAGGAAGTGATATCATTATTGATCCAATTGAGCAAGAGGAGGAACAAGAGAAAAAAGAGGTCGAAGGCAAAGTGTAAGTCAAAAAAAAATAGAGGAAAAAGTTTTATCTTACGTTTCCCATTTCCTTAGCAGTTTTGGCTAACATCCTCAAACTTCACCATTTACTATTGCACCCACACATTATTTGAGTTCAATATAGTGGCAGGGGTATAATAAGAACAATAACGGATTAAATTCGTTGCAACGGAAAATTTGAAATGCTTACTGGACAAATTAACCTTTTTTCTTTTTTTGGGGACAGGCTTGTGCTCTGACATGGCAAAAAATTTATTATTATGAATGCATGGTGCTGTTTAGGGTTTCAAGTATTTACGTCACCACACAACAAAAATAAATGATTTCATACATCATTTATTATAACGGATTAAACCGTTATAGGGTACACAGAAATACAACTCCTTCCGTGAATACAAGCCATATATGTGCCTACCTACTTAAGATGTTTGAGTTTGAGTTGAAAAAGAAAAGTGGGGAAAGTACAAAAAAAACAGAAAAGAATGGATTCAACTCTTTCCATTTATGTAATTGCGGTGACTGACTGGAGTTGGAGAAAAAAAGAAATGTATTCATGGATGCATGACAGATTAGTCCGGTTTTATCCATTTCGTAGTATTCAATAACATAAAAAAAAATCTTTACATCTTTGTCAAGAAAAATAAGATCCTTTCTTGTGTAAAAGCAAATGCAGACAGACAAAATAAGTACGACCTTTTCCCCTTTTGCTGCTGGCTGGCGTCATTTTTGTTATCTCTGTGTTTACAGTTATAGTGTGTATGTTGGTGTAATATATAAGTCAGCAGCTTTTCCTCTCTTTTTTTCCCTCTTGTTTGTATACCATATGGAGCTTCTTCTACATTCTTGTCTTGCACCGTTGTTGTTAGCATACTCTTTTTTGAAAAAGAATACTTACTTCAACGTTCATAACATATAAGTGAGGTTTGTAGTGGTGGTGGCACTGTTGAGGGAAAATAATTCTCAAAAGTGGCTTCGTTATATTTAGCCATGTCTTTTGTGTAAAAAAGCTAGGTAAATATCACGATACGATATGAAAGTTTACCCAAAATGTATTTTTTTTAACCATGTGGTATTGTGGGAGGCTTATTGTGCGTAAGCATCGCTGATTTTTTTCAATGCGGAACATAAATGAGGTGTCATCGCATTCAAAATGGATCTACATAAAACTTATTTTATCCCTAAATTATAAATAGACAATTAATTGTCACATCAAAACTGTATTAATGCTTATGTAACCAGATGGAGTAACACGTTTTTATCGGGTTATCTTGACTTGGTGAAACCATTGTTGGTACTTCGCATAAATTTTGGAAAAATTATGATTCATTTGGAGTGTCGTTTTGCTGAATACACGCATCACTCATTGGATTCGACCTTTGCTTTTTTGAAAATACGGTATGAATCATACGCGGTCACTGACTCCACATTCATATAAATGCTAAGACATTTGTCTGTTGCAATAAATGGCTTGTGGTGAGGTGAGGTATGGTAACAAACTACTTCTGACTGATGACTTCCTTTATTGCTCTCAATTTATACATGAATATCATCAACAAAACCAAAGAAAGGTAAGTAATTTGTCGAGGAAGGAGGTAAAAAGCTTTTGTTTTGTGAATATTATCCACATATTGGTTTGGCTTCAGTCTTTTTTGTACTTCTACAACTGGAGAAAAACAAATACGGACCGAAGGAAATTGAGAAATGGGTTGAAGTTGAAGTGCAACAAGATATGACATTTTTTTTTCTTCTCTTCCATTTGTTTTTTCAGAAGGAAAAAAAAATTATGTGGACTCGACTTCGACTCTGCAGACGGAGATTTTGCTTGAATGGGTAGAAAGAAATAGGAGGTTTGTGGAGAAAATTGTGGTGATGGTGGAAATGGGAATGATGGGTTTCACCATTTCTTGTGTACCCTTTTTTTTCATATAAGCAAAACCAACATTATTTTAAATTGCCTGTTTATTATGCCTTACACATTTATGCTCCTCTTTTGGAGCATCATAATGTGCCTTTTTTTCTTCTTCTTCTCTATCTCCATCGAGAATTTTCTCTGAATGTCTGAATCTATCTGTGCTTCAATGGAAATTGAATTGACAACAAGTGGAGAAAGTAGGGAGAGAGTGAGTAATGTTACGCTATGTACTTCTTATGTTACACATTTCTCAACAGAATTCTGGTCTCTCATGAACCCACCCAAACCCAAACCCAAGACCGAACCTGGCCGTGCAGAGGAGGAAAAATGAATGTTGCAAGGATTTTGAAGTAATACGATATCTCCATTTCTCCTTCGAGAACTTCCTTTCTTCTTACAGTTACTTGCTTTCTTGACATATAAGCCATGTTATATTATGTTCATGATGAAGTGGTGATAGAAAGAGATAATGATGATTATCAGAGTAATTCATACAGTTAGTGGGGTAGTAGATGATAGTTTATTACGATTTCTTCTTTTTTATTTTCCTAAGCTCCGCTAAAACTTCATGGATATAAATAAATATCTGGAGAAGAGATGTCTCTTTTTCTGAAATGGGAAATTACCTCTGCCTGAATGGATGGATGAATTCATTCATTCATTCCAGATGTTTTCACCATTTTTTTTCATTCAATTCCCATGTCAACATGTTTAATGTCTCAAGATGAATCTCTCTTTCTCTCTGCGCATCTTGAGATGGACAAGTGCTTTCTTTTATTTCAAACCTCTGATTTTCCACTTCATTCAAACAAAAACTGAAACTCGCAATCATTGGAATGAGAAAAAAATATTTTTGTTTGCTCAAGACAATCAATTCAAGGAAAGAAAGTTGTTTGTTTCGTGGCTTCTGGTATTGTCTCCTTCGCAGACAATGAAAATACATAGTTTGTTGACAAAACCAGACCAGTTCTCTAATAATTTTTCGTATAATTTTTTTTTGCATCAGACTTTAGACCTACATATGTAGTTAGAGCATAAAATCTCTTCTTGTATTTAAACATAAGTAATTGCACTTGCATGCATTTCGTTTCTACGAAAATATGAAATTTTTTGATCAAAAGTTTTAAAGCCAATTACTAATTGTGCAATGTCTGTTTTCTTGGTCTGCGTTCTATTTATCAAGGATAAATGAAGTGAAATGATCGGAATTGATATGAGTTTGATGAAATAATGAACCAGAGGAAAACGCTTTCCATTGTAATTCAACGTAAATAGTGCTTCTTAGATTTGTCCATCTGTACGTGACAAGGGAACAAAAGATATCAAAGATTAACAGAAAGACGCAGTATATCACTTGAGAGTTGAGAAAGCCATTAGTTGTATTAGGATCGCAAGTCGCAACCTCTGGGGATCAACCCAGTAGAGGAGAATAAGATGGACAGTTTGAAGATGACATGACATCAATTGTGTTTTTCTCAGTCTCAGTCTCATCATCATCACCTAAGTATTTCCTTAGTAATGAAATAGAGATAACACTACGACTGCCCCAGCCAGGGGACGATTTCTCCAATGATCATTACTCATCTCATCACTCTCTTCACCAATGACATTTAACTTTATCGCTTCTTTATTTAAGCTTTATTTACCAAATAAAATCCTGCTTTACAAATACCATTACCCTCCTGAGTTGTTCTATATTTACTTTATTAGGTATTGAGTAATGAAACGATGATGATGATGATGATGACGAGATTTTTTTTGTTGAATGAAGACTTAACCGGAAAAGTAAATCCAAAATAGCATCATCATGTCATATATGCCTTAAGATATTGGCAAAGAAAAGAGTCCACACACGCTGTGATGTGTGATGTGGTGTGACGGCATTTTCCCTCATTTCACCTGTTGGATTTCGCATTGAATCCGTTTTTGAAGGTAATAGCACGTATGTCATCTCTCCTTCGGGTGGTGGTACTGACTTCACTGGTTTGGTTTGATATTTCATCTTATCCAATTTCCTCTAAAAAAAATCTCTGTCTTGCGACATGACATTGTTGACGTGGAAGGAAAATAATACTTGCTTTTGGACTTATATTTTGAAGCTTTATCTTCAAATAAAAGAGGATGAAAACGTCAACAATGATTTGGGTAAACCTTATTTACGTGGAGATACCTGTTGTTCACTGAAGAAATGTTTGCTCTTTTTTTATTTTATCAAATGAAATTGACATTTCTCACATCAGTCAAGCCAGCATAAACCATAAAATCTAAATATTTGGCTAAGAATAAAATGATGTAAAAGTGAAGAAAAAAATCAACATGGCATGGATTACATATCTTCGCATGATCAATTTCTATCCTAACCTCATCAAACAAATATGTACTACTTCCCAAATTTCTAGGGAAATTTAAACATAGGTTTAGATGAATAGTACTCACTAATTTTGAAAAACCATTGCCAATCGAAATACTGTCTTTCGTCATTCCATTCCATTCGAGCAGGGAAATATTGAAAGGAGAGCAATTACTTTCATTTCTACGAATTCAATGCAACACAAAAGAGGAACCGTTCTGATGAGGTTTACGCAAGCAAAGCAAATGCAAAAAAAAACATTCATTCATTCCTCACTTGTCAAACTAATAACTCGTTTGACTTGACTTGTGCGCAATAAAAGTGAAAAGAGTTTTGTGATTGTGATGGCGGTATAATTTCCTGAAATTCAAGCAACGCAACGGTGTATAGCGTAGGAGTGACTCTAATTGAACTGGAAGGCCTTGATTTATTTTCTAGTACTAAATCCTACTACAAACCACAAAATCCTACATTCCTACAAATTTACACATACTAAACCAAACCAGTGTCTTTTTATAACATGTCAAAACGAGTCACTTCACTTCCTTCTCCTGCTCAGGTACTGAAACTAGTTCCATTCTAGTTCTTCTATCTATTCATGATGAGTTATCGAATTCCTGGTAACATATTCTTCTAAATTATAAAGCGGCTTTAATTAAAACTCAAATATTTGAAGGTATTCTTCCTGAACGAGTAAAAAATGACAATTTTTGGATTGGGTAATTCATGTCATGATGTAAAGCAACACCTACTTCAAATAGGACCAAGGACCAATGAATTCCGTCTCGCAATAAATGAATAAAATACGTTTGTTCTAATAGAAAAAATGCGGTATCTACCTACGTACGTCAATGAAAGAAAAAGAACACAATCTACGATCACGACACGATCACCAACGTTGACAAATTTTCCGGCCATAAGTATGCAAAAACTATGAAAAGCGAATGTCTAGAGAACTATCAAGAGAAGAATGTATGTGTCTCCTGCCCACAATTGCAATTCTCGCATGTCTCTGTCTGTATGTGTGTGTTTGAGTGAGTGAAGAAAAGTGGAAAAAGACTGCAGCTGGTCACGCCACGCCACGCCATACCACACCAAAGCCATGACTATGACAAGGAGGAACAATAACATACTTGTCCAATTTCCTATTTTCCAACAATATAGATGTTACGTTACGATAAAAAAAGGAAACGGCCCTACATTTTCTGCCATCCACACCAACGCAACTGAACGCCACATGGAATAGAAAAACGGTGAAAATGATAGTTGGGATGATGTTGATGATGATGATCACGATGCGATGCGATATTCATATTATTTCGATCAATATGAAATTCAGAATGGAGGAGGCATGTTCCTTATATCGACCGAAATAATATGATGTATATAATACCACGGGTGATAATTTCACATTCCTTACGTACGCTAATGCTTAATAGCTTTCATCAGATTGGGACGAAGCAATGGCAATCAACAGCGCGATTAGTGTGGTCTCAATAATACACTGATCAACTGGTCTCTTCCCTGCTCGTCTTGTCTAGTCGTCGTCGTTCGTTACGTTTTAGTTTCTAGTAAATGATGATGGGGATGGAGAGGGTATGGAAAAGTTTTTATGGTTTTGTTCTGACAAAAAAAAAGACCACAAACTACGGGCGCTTTTTTTCATGAAAAGCAAAAAATTTCATATTATTTCGATCAATATGAAATTCAGAATGGAGGAGTGATGTTCCTTATATCGACCGAAATAATATGATGTATATAATACCACGGGTGATAATTTCACATTCCTTACGTACGTTAATGCTTAATAGCTTTCATCAGATTGGGACGAAGCAATGGCAATCAACAGCACGATTAGTGTGATCTCAATAATACACTGATCAACTGGTCCCCGCTCGTCTTGTCTAGTCGTCGGTCGTTACGTTTTGGTTGTAGTTTCTAGTAAATGATGATGGGGATGAAGAGGGTATGGAAAAGTTTTTATGGTTTTGTTCTGACAAAAAAAAAGACCACAAACTACGGGCGCTTTTTTTTCATGAAAAGCAAAAAAATGCTTCCAGCAGAGGTGAAACACGTGGGTACGTATTACATTACAGATTTATTCTGCCATATCTGGCGGGTTCAAACGGGCTAAATTATGTATCATCTTGCGTAACTTTTGGTCAAGGAAGGAACAAATTTTTCCCTTTTAAAAACCCGACAATTTTCCTTTCCATCTGTCTAGCTCTTTCAATACTTCCTCATTTCATCTCTGATTCTTATGGAAGCAGACTGTCTATGCCTGGCCTGGCCTGGCCTGAGCGAATGTTCCTCTTTAATTGGCAACGGATTGCAGGTTGGAAATTATTGATCAAATGAAAAAATAACATGTTCGAGTTGGAGGAAAGAAACGTCGAAAAAAAAACTTGATTATGATGTGTTCATTCACTGAGAATTCATACTCATCACATCAAGTGAATGGAAAAAGGGAGAAAAAACCTGATGATGATGATGGTATCCATGCCGTTATGGGAAACCACTGAATTAGTAGTCATTAGAGAAGGCTAATGCATTTTTGACCTGGCAAGTCAAGCCCAACATCAATCAAATTACTTATGAAAGGAAATGTTATGTATGGAATATGCACGATACATACTACACATCTCATATGATATGATGATGATATTGCCCCACGGGATTTTTACATTTGCGAACCTTAAAAATTTCCCTTCCAGCGCAGTGTACAGTGGAGCTCGACTCGTGAATTAAAGTAAGAGTAATTCATTACTAAATACGATTTTTTAAATGGTAGATAGCCATGGTCTACCTAGGCATTCTTTAAACGACAAACGCAAAAAAATTGTTGAACTAATGCGTCGTAAAGTACATCTGTTGTTCTCACATGTAAATGCAAAATTAGAATTCGCAAGGTTGCATAGTCATGCATAGTAAAGTAAGATGAATAAGTATGATCAACATGGTCATGGTCATGTAGTAGTTTGTGAATGAGTAACATTAAACAAAACACAAAAAAAATATATGAAACAAGAGAGCTAGAAGGGGGACAAGAGATGCTTCAATTTTGCAAGAAAAAAAAAACTTTTGATTTGAATTAAATTTGGGATTACTTACTTGTCCATTCCATGGA
>JAHZMX010002375.1:0-26725 GCA_027743895.1 Seira musarum | reverse complement strand
ACCTCCCTCCTCCTCTTAAAAAACGAGTGAGTGAGAATAAGTGAGAAGACACTTCTCTCTTTGCGATTGTGAGCTAAAGTAAAAGTTTCCTTGAACAAACCTGAGCTGGCTTGGGGACAAGAGTACTAATAATAATCAGATTCAGATGCACAAAAAAAAATCCTGTGCATGTTTGTATCTGATATATTTATCGTTAGTATAAAAAGTTGCAATTGGGATGACGCTATCATTTTCAGGAGAAAAATATAGAAAAAAATTATGTTGAAGATGTGTACTTATCTATCGGTAGAGCCTTTTTGCTTCTTCTTTCGTTCGACTCGAGCAAACTGCATAATATGGTTTGGTTAATATTACATATGGCTTGGATGGTCATCTCGTCATCACAAAGGAAAACTTATGACCAGCTCAAACTTCATGCTCTAGGCAGTACACTTATGAGGATTCTCAATCAGGCATTACTTACATGGAATGAACACTGAAGGGCTTCTTCTCATTATTTATGCTCATGTGTGAATATCCAAGTATTGTCCTGTCTCGTATTTTTTTTGTGAAAACTGTAGTTAAGCTCTATATGCAAATTTTGTGTGTGTCACATACTAGGATTGCTTTGAGATATTTATTCGTAATTTTGCAAACACAGTATCATTATAATATAATTTAACGAAGCATCTGGGGACTGTGCATTAAGCTGGTTTGGGTTTTGGCAAGTTTCCTCCCAAAAAATACAGTAATGATGATAATATTCTTATTATCGTGCATTTGATGTCATTGCATTGAAATAAGATCAAAGAAAGTAAAAACAGCCCATTTGTAAAATGAGGAGAACGTGTCGTGTTGCTTTGAGTATTCGGAGGAAAAGGAAACCAAGCAATGATGGCGATGGTGTTAATGATTATTACGGGTGTTTTGCATGGACACTACTAGACAACGACACAAAGACTAATTACAAGTGAATGAGAGAGTGGGAAAACGTGACCCAAGAGTGCTTTACATCTCACTCTAGTTTTCTCCAGAACCATTAAGTTATCTAGCTTGGGACTACTATGCATGTACGTAATGTGTAGAAGTAGGTATTGCATCCGACAAGACTAGAGAAATTGTTCCGGTTTGGTGCCTGCCTCAGTCAACAAAAACGACAAGACGATCTTCATTTTTTTACTTCAATTTCGCTGCATTTAGGGAAGCAGAAACGATGAAGATGCGCAACTATCTAATTTATTCTTGTCATTTCCCCCAACTGCAATTTCTCGATTCATAATTCATCCGTCCCATTCGATTCCAATTCCAAGTCGTCTTCCTAAGAATCTTCATTTATCCCTGTCCGAATTTCATTCAATCCAAGGTTTTCATCTTCCAATACTCCCCGTCGTTCTGTTCACCAAGCAAAGGCAAACCTGACATAATATAAAATGCTCTCTGTTTACCCACAAAACCAAGATAATTATGTTGGTTGCTCACTCCTTCTCAGTCAAACAACTTTCTATAGGCAACATTGCTATTTGTATCCTCCTAACCAACCAGTAGTAGTCTCATTCATCTCAAAGTAGAAAAATCAATAAGATTTTCTCCTTTAGCCCCCAAAAGGTAATAATTTGTCTCGATCTGTCTTGTTTACCTTGTCTTTTGTCTTCAGTGAGTGTGTGCGCTCACTTGTGTTCAAACTATTGCTAATTCAAATTCGTTCATTCACTTACTCGCACTCACTCACTTTCTTTCCTTGCCTTTGTTTTGACCATGCATTTTCATTATGCGGCCCTAGGGGAATTCGGCTTAGCTAACCCATGAATATATACATTATTATGGGTCTCATTCACATTATTGCAGTAGTCGGTACAATCCTTAAGTTATTTTTTGCTAAGAAAACAAGGATAGTCACAAAGAATCAAAATAGACACAAAGGGTTTAAAACTACATGTATCGCAATTCCATAAATACAGTAACAGCATCAGAATCACCCTTTAAAGCACAACGACAATGCAAATGAAGTTAAAATGTGGTAACAGATTTCCTTGTTTGTATTTTCAGTTTGTTTATACAGCTCAACTCTTTAATAAAAATACGATACAATATGAGTCTGTCTGCCTTGTCGGAAGAAGGGACATCATCAGAGCAAAAACAAGTGAAAAGAACAGGTCAGTCATCATCATCTTCATGATTTTATCACTATCATCAACAACCATTTTCCTGTTAGGCCAAAATATCATCAGTGAATTAAAACATGAGTTCTTCTACTTGCCCATTTGACTTTTTAAAGGGATGCGTGTATACTTAATCTGCTAGAATGTTCGTTGCTGTTGCTGCTCAATAGATCTATTCGATAGTTCTCTGTAACAAAAATGAACTGAATAAGTACACGAGTATGAGAGATTGAATCGCGTCATATAGACGATCTGAAAAATTACAAACAAGCGTATAAAATAGATTAAAAGATTTTTATTAGGAAGTTTCCCTAATAATTCTGCGTATGCAAATGATCGAATGGGTGTTCGAGCGAGTGTATTTTTATACAAGCTGGACTAGGTTATTTGTTTGGGTGATGGTGGTGATCATGTTGCTCCAACTTGGGTACGGCACTAGTGTTGGTGATGGTGCAATAATGAAAATGACAATGACCCCAGAGACCATTCATTTCATTTGATTCTCTCTTTTTGCTGGTGTGTGTGCATTTACCTGAGCCTTGACGTTCCTTCGTAGAAAGTGGTGCCTAAAGGGTCACTCCATTATTTTCTGTCTCTTCGGAGAGTAGATAAAACCTTACAGGCACATGTTCTTCTTACTATTAGCATAAGCTTTGCACTTACTGATTCAGAAATCTGCATTGTCATCATTATCCCTTGCATGGTCTCTTGAAAGGAAGGAGGTGACTACGGCAAGTACTAGCGCACATAGGGTATGACAGGGCAAGTTGAGATGAGACTGGCCTGAGACAAATTGATCACAATGGTATTTTTGGTATCAGTTTGGTCTTGCACGAACGAAAGTGTGAGTGTGAGATCTTGCATTTTACATGGATTTTCTTGCTGAGGTTGACAATGAAGATTCTGTGATGATAAGATTTTTTCCTCAAGGTTATAATCATCTATGAGCATCTCACTTTTCACTCCATTTCCATTTTTATAAGGTGACAATGACAATGTGGGAAAAAGTTTTTTAGGGTCGTCTTTGATGGGTACATACTTTTGCTTTACTTAAATCATATCTCTAGGTGGCATCTTCTCCAAAGCTTTATATAGGTTTTGACTTTTTGCCTTTCTTCTTAAAATTATTTCTTCCCTTAAACCTATGAAATGCCTTTGGGATAACTCTCTTCCAAAAGGAAAACATGGAAAATGCATAATGTGTCTATTTCCCCGAGAGGATCTTTTGACTTCACAAGTCGTCTTCTGTTGTAAAAAATGTGGAAAGGATTTGTCCTTTTTAAGTATAAAAAAGTTGAATATGGTGTAGGTAGAAGGTATTGGGGAAGAAGATGTGATTATTTTGGGAGTATCCTTTTTCTTCAAGCCCCTGCCATTCATAGTGGATAGCATTCTTCGTTATGATTATTTTTGATGGTGATGACAACACATTGCCATGCATAGTGTCTCATCTTAAAGAAGTAACGGAATATGTCGCTAACTGTAGGTTTTCCCCTCTCTTCAGTTTTGGAAGTTTTTTGTATCTCGGAAACTTTCTTTACATTCTTTAGGGCAGGGGTACGTGTGAATAGGGAATAAGTTTTCAAAAGAAGGAAAAGTGTAAGTGCTAAAAAGGCAGGGGAGAAAAAATCTTTTTGTTTGGTGCGGCATTTATTTTTTGACATCTTCTTTTATGAGGAACACATTCTAGAAATCCGTTCAGGGAAAGAGAACATTTCCAAAGGGAATTTCCCGTACAAAAATCTGGATTCGGAACGTGAGAAATGCAAAGAATGGATGAGTTGTAATATGAACTATGAAGCATAAAGCTTTTCCCTGCCTGGTAATGGCCTGCTTCCCGGTTGGTTAGGTTTTTCCTTTAAGAATTAGTATCATTTCAGCAGGAAGAAAAGATACGTTTCTTTCTCTCGGCGGCGCCCCATCTCATTTCCATTGCTTGTGGATAGTGGATCATCATCGCGTTTTCTTTTTTCTTGAAGAATGAAATGGAGATCGTGTAAAAAAATTCAAGAGAAGGCGATAACAAACCTTGGCACTATGGCTTCTTTCTGAAGAAGAACCTCATTCCACTTGGGTGGTTGGTAGCATCCATCTCGGGCTCAAGCTGAACAGCAGTCTAGGAAGCATACTCAATGCTTTTGGAGGTAATTTAATTTTTCCGAGACGAAGACAAAAAGGATTTTTGGTGTTGGTGCCGAAGAAGAAGAAAAGACTGATACTCTTTGTATTTAGTCTCCAGAGTCCATCGTCTTTTCAAGATGCCTGGGAATTTTGGGAGTTAATCATATTAACATTCTATTCCTGCTGCTTCTCCTCTATTCGCGTCTTGCTATGGCTCGCACTGGACCGGATATGGGACTGGTTTCCTCTTTTCTGAAGGGGGAGTAATTTAATTTAAAAAATGAGAAATATTTCCTTTATGATAGCTTTCCTGGATTTTTATTATTGCCACTATTATTGCATGTTTGGGAAAACCAAAGAAGAGGGAGGATGTGAATTTTGTTCATCTTACGAAAAAGTAACAGTTCTAATTCTCTTTTTCTCCCTCGGGAAGAAGAGGGTAGAGAAATAAATGAATGGCCTTTATTATTGGAATTAATGGGGAGTGCAACATGGCTCATTCCTGAGGAAATTTATGAACTGTGGAATAGCGATTGGAGTAAATAACTGGATGAAATTGAGAATCGGTATCGCACTTGAAATTCTCTGAGCAAAAAACGCATCTTAGCATTCCAAAGCATAATAATATAATGGTTTTGCATTTAGGAAGTTTTATAGTTTTACGGAAAAAATTCTGTGCAACTTCTCAAAATATATAAAATATAATCGTTACAGCAAAGTAGCTTTTGCTCCGTCCATCTGACGCTAACTTTAACATCAACTCTGTAGATTAAAAATGCCCATTATTACCAATAATACAACTCTCAATTAACTCTTGTTAAAGTTATAAATCAGAATTAACAGTCAAAAACTAACAGCTCATGAGCAAAACATGATTTTAAAGCATTGGACAGACTCGATGAAAAGTATTCAAAATTTCTAAAATAATAACGCAGCTAAAACCTAAAAAACGAATAAAAAAGATAAACACGTTGTATATTTTCTCATTGCATTGAAACCAATTTAGTCAGATATGAAAAAATCATGTGTGAAATCTTAAATAAAGTGGCTTATTACAAAAAAAAATCGAAGTACATTAATAATATGAATCCTATTCATGATCTCTAATACTAAAATAAAACTTTGTCTTCGGCTAAATAAAGTTGAATTTGATATATTACAGGGAAAATAATATCTCGAAAAAAAATTCTCACGAGAAAAACTTTCCTTCTTAGGATTTACCCTTCAAGCCAAGTAAAAAATACTTCTTCTGACAATGCAAATTTGATATTCAAAACGGAAATTTGGGAGTTAAAATTTGCAAAAAAAAAAGTTAAATACACTTTTACTTCTGTGGTTTTCGCCACATCTGCTGACCTAGTACATCGGTCCTTGAAATCCAACCATGTAGAATGCACCTTTTTCCTTAGTACGACAATTTTCAAAACAACACTTGATTTTCACTACATCATCATTACTGACATTAGCGAGGTAATGAGTCAGTAAGCTTATTAGCATATCAAATGAGATTACATGAAAACTCAATTGCCATTATTCTCTATTTGTACTTCCGAAGTACCTTGAAGATATTTCTGAAAAGTTTCCTTTTTTTTAAGGTTTTGCGTGTCATGTCAGTTAAAGGTCATTTCAATCATTTATCTTAATTTTAGGGACTAATCGCTACTTACTACTTATTCAAGTAGGATTAAGCATCTTTTTAAGGAAATTGCGCAGTTGCAGTTGGACTCTGAGTGTGTTCACACTACACCTATCATCGCTTTGAGAATGTAAGAAAGTGAATAATGGATCCATCCACTAATTATTTCTAATCATTTGCATTTTCTTTCCTTTATCGCATCTTTGACTTCTTTTTGCAGAAAATCTCACAAAAATTATGCTTGTATTGAGCTATGTAAAGCCACATGTGAAGATTTGTAAAAGTGTGAAAACGAGGTGCTGTGCTTGCTGTTGGCAAAAATGATTGATGGAAATAAGAGGATTAAAATAGCATCAGTAATAATGGCGAGATGATGTGATGTGAATCTTTAACGAGGCTTCAACTTCAAGTCTTTGGCTGCTGAATTGCCAAAAAATCAAATTTATGAAAATGAGGAGACATTGAAATTTTTATCATAAAATCTCCCAAATGCATTCGATTTTCTTTTCATTTGCATACCATCTCCACTCTAACAAAAATTGCGTCTGATTTTTACTGGCAAATTTTGACAGTATTGGATTGAACGTACCTTCTTTTCTCAACAGTGAAAAAACTGACCTACAGCTGGAGGAAATGTACCAGTCACATCATCAGCCGAGACAGCCTAGCAGAAGTAGACACTGATTCAATTTAAATTCGAAACTTTTTTCATCATGTCACTTTCTATTTTCCCTTCTCCTAAAACTATTAGACAAATCATAATTACTTGCACGTTGTTGCACACAAGTTTATTCCGTACTTTATTTTCTGGCCCGCCGCGCTCTTCACTATGTACTTGTAGAGGATATTCGGATGATTTTTTTCCCATTTCACGCCCAGCAGGCTATTTGGGCATTTGAACAAGATGTAGACATTGCCATACAATTTATAATCTGTCATTTACCTACAAACACAATCTCAAACACAATTTTAATCTAAAGTCTAAACAGATTATTTTTTGTGCGTCTACTTCCATTAAATTGTGTTCTTTGCGTTTAATGAACTCTCTGCAAATGCAAACAAGAGCCCTTCAGACAACAGAATTTATATTTTTGTATGCACATTGTGTAGTCTTTGTCAATTCACATTCCGACTCATGAGTAATTATCATTGTATTACTCTTAATTGCATTTTAATTTTCTCCGACGGCGCTCTTTCTATTCGGAACTCACTCAAGAGTGGTTTTTATCAAAGAAAGCGAAAATCTAATTTGAATGTGATGCATTCCCATTAACACGACTACAACAGCCATGATGGCCCTTCTTGTGTCTTACTTGGCTTGACTCTGTCTGCATTTGAGTTAAGTAAGTGCATCATAGAACGATAGAATTGCGTTGCACGGTAATTAAAAGCCAAGAAGTGAACAACCTTTTCAACCCTCCTCCCATACCAAAATATTTTGACGAGAATAATTCTTTATCATTCTCCTATGATTTTGCTGAATCGGAACAAGTTCATCGAATTTCAGTATCGTATTACAAAATAAAGCAATGTTATGTTATTCGATACGGTACGAGGCAAATGACAAACCTCAACCCATAAATTATCTTTCTTCAGTGGCATGATGGCTGGCATGGGGAGCGCCAAGTTAAGCGGAAGGAAATGCAACACACAACTTGAACGCAACAGTCCCCTTCGATTCGGCTTGAATGAAACAATGTAGGACACCTGCACAGATAGAAAAGCTACATAATCATAATCACATCGAATTGAATCCACTCCCTAATCCAAACCACAACAACAACCACCACCACAACCAAAGTCATAATCATTTTTTGATCACTTTCAAAGAAAATATTTGCCGAAAGTATTCGAAAAAATTTCACCAATGTAATAGCAAACAACAGTGTGCCACCACAGGACGTTTTCCTTGTAAGCGAAACCAGCAATTCTCCTATTGTTTTGTAATTTTCTTATTATCGGATTCCCATTTGCACTTCTACTTTTCATTCATTCATTTTTTATTTACTGTTGCATTCGTTGAGAGTTGGGGTGGGTGATGGTGATAGTGATGTTGATGATGATGATAATGACAAAAAAAGTTAACCCATTCATTTTCATTCATAAAAAGAAAGCTGAGGGAGAAGAGAACAGAAGCAGAAGTAGTCATAAATTTTACCTTTTCTTCTTTATTTAATCTGTTAAGTACGTAATAGCAATAGTAATGATGATAGAAAAGGAAGAATTCTTACATGATCATGATCATAGTAATTCGTAGGTAGCTGTTTTTTTATATTTTGGTTTCGAGGTTTCTGGTTCTTTTGGTTTGGATTGTGTTGTATAGGTATGGCGAACGAAGCAAACAGGGATAATTATTTTTTGCTCTCTCTTCCTTCCTTCCTCGCTTCATTGCAGAGTCAAGATGTTTGATGTTTTTAGTATTTAAATGCAGCTCATGTTAATTACACAAACTCGACAAAAACAAAAGAAGTCAAGTGAAGTCAAGTCTTGAATATATTTTTATTTTAAATTGCAACTGCCATTGCTCAAATGAAAGCGATATCGTATGGCCTTGTATACCTATGAGCAAGGCAAAATCTCAATTTTTATTTACATTTTGAAATTCGCAATTCAGCAAACAAGCATGTATATAAGTTTTATCTTTCCCTGTCTGTCTGGTCTAGCTTTGTAGGTAAACGTAAAAAAATGTAAAGGACTATCTTCATTTGAATTTATGAACACTTTGTTTAAACTCACAACATGGCATCAACTCGTCTGATCACTTTTTACTACGCCATGCCATATAATATGATGGCAATGGATCGAACAAAGGGAGCGTTCGTTTACTTATGTTCATCTTCAAACTGAAAAAAATGAGCTTACTGCAACGGAATCATTGTCGCGATTTGCAATCGACAATCGGAAGGAGTCTATAAGTAAAGCACATATTGGCCGTTGGCCCTTAACTTAATAGTCATGCAGAGACGCAATTATTATTGCTTTGTCGTGATAATAACGTTTGATGCGTGCTCAATGCTCTCCTCATCTTATTTTAGCAGGGCAGCAAGAGAACCTGAAAGTCCCTATGTCTCATCTCCTCCTTGCACTCTTTTGCCTTATCGTTTAAAGTCTGATGAAGTCTTTGGGCACTAGCAAAAAAGGAGAAAGTTCATTAACAGAAAAATTATTGCATTAAATGTTATTGTTTGCTGACTGACTTGGCTTCGCTTGACTTATTGCCCGTAGTCAGGAGGCAGGTCAATAAAAATGTGCGTGATATGATAACTACGATATCACCATTGCCTCGCAATTTTTTTGTCGCAGACAGACAGACGGTGAAACACGCATTGTATTTAAATTTTTTTCATAAATGTTATGATGTCCTATCAGATTTCATCATCGTTTTCCATTTGTTGCGTTGCAGTGAGAAAGGTAAAAATGAAATTGAAAATGAAATGAATGGTGATGATGATGATAAGTGAGATCTTGCAGGTGAGGGCATCAATGATAGAGCCAAATGGTTAACTTTTTTTTGTCCATTTTAGTTGGTTTATTAGCGCGCCTTATTAGCGCGTCTCGCTTTTTTAATTAGTTAGTCGTATTTTTTTGCTTATGTTAGTTTCTGATTTCATTTAAGTAAATAATAAATGGTTTATGTAGTATGCAAATACAATTAGGCTGTTGTGCAAATGGAATTCCAAGTTTGGTCAAATACATCGTGCATCATAGGTAATATTTTGTTTGTTATTTTAATGTCTTATTGCCCTTTCTATTTGTTTTCAAAACTGTCGAATTTCATTTCATTGCAATTATGACAAAGACGATGTCAGTTTACTACCAAATTACAAATACGAATGTCGATAGGTGCGTAGTGATATTGATACGATGAGAATGTGACACGTGTCAGTGTCAAAAGTTTTTGTTTGGTCACTGTCATTGGCGAGAGTTTGACTCGCACTTTAATTACTTTATTTGCTCAGCAGCATGTCAACAGAAAGTTTCGATTGCGGCATAATGAAAGCAAACGGAAATTAAAATAACATGGTTAAACTATAAGAAATGCAAAACAGTCCACTGCCAATTCGTAACGATTCGATTGAAACGATCATTATAGCATTGTACCGTTCGAATTTATCTCGTATTAAAGTTAAAATGCCACTTTTTTAATTGATTCATTCAAAATGGCGATGAAAAATTGTACGAGATGAGTGAATTGAGATTGAAATGAAGATGATGGGATTACGCTGTCTTCATGAACAAGGACAAAGTATAAAATTGTCTGTGACTATCATCTAGTCCGCTAAAGGCAAACTACCCCCAGACAAATATATATTTTCATTATGTTTTAAACTTGCTTTCAGAGATGGCGAGTCATGTTTGAAAAATTCTGATTGAACAGCAAAGGCAAAAAGTTATTTTGTAAAAACAAAAGCAAAATGCAAAGCAAAAGCAAACTGGCTGAGCTTCAGCTGTTGATAAAACTTGTAAAACTTGCAGTTGTGTTGTAGTTGTAACACGAGGTGAGAAGAGACACATGATTTTCTTTCTTGTTCCTTCTTTGTAATTTGTTTGGTTCAGGTGCACACAAAACTAAATTGCTCTTTTTACTCCGATTGTAATTGAAAATCTTAAAGTTCGCGATGAATGAATCTAGTCACATAACATGGTAATCTAAAGACGCAATAGTACAAGCAGATGATGAGACCTCGTCTACTTCTCATTGCATTTATCTTTGTATTTTGTGCGTATTTTGTTTGCGAAACACTGTTCGATATTGTGGAATTCTTATATGACCTAGTGGACATATATGTGACCTTCGTGCTCATGATCTTTGAGAAGGTTAGTGAAATTATACAATAATTAAACTCGGACTAAAAGATCCACAAAGAAAGCAATCTGAGCTGCAGCAGTTATTTAGTGAATCCCGATGACATTATGGAATAAATGATTTACTTTTAGGCGCATGGATTAAATCCAAATAATCCAATGGTTGTAGTGGAAGTTTATCGGGATGTGATTCGGAAGATTCTCAGAAATTTAAGGAAATCTAAATATAGTTTAATCTGAGAGAAAATCTTGTGGAGTTGTGTAGTTTACTCCAGTTCTTCGGGGACTTTAGAGAAGAAAAGAAGAAGAATTGGAAGACTTAATCGACCACATTAATAACAATATCATGGCAGCAGCTGCAGGATGGGCCCTTGTTTCCGCTGGAGGATGGGTTTGCTCAAATATAGCCACTGTCGGAGCAACCGCCGCAGGTAGGCATTACTATTATTAAAATGGCTAGAATAAAATTGCATTGATTGTTATTGGCATTGCGGAATATGGAAGGCAATCTTATGCTTCCGTACACTGATTTTACATGAAAAAGGCGGAATCACTCGTATGACAATATGGATTAAGGATAATTCTTATTATGGCTTCCAGGTGTAACTGTCGCTGCTCCTGTGGTGGCTACAGCAGTGGCTTATAAGTATGGTGTGACGCCAGCTTTAGTTGTTCAGGGAACTTCCGCTGCAATTTCGACTGGAGTGGGAGCTGTCGTTAAGGGAGGAGTGATGACTTTAAGGGGATTACGGTATTTGACGTCGCTAGGAACATACGAAGATGATGATGACGATTAGCAAATCATTCTGCATTTTTATAGTTTGTACATATTGTAAAAATCGTTCTCGTATCGGTTCAGACCATCAACCAAACAAATGTTGATAGAAGAGTAATTTTAAATGATTCTGAAAGTATTTACTTAGTCCATATTCGAATCTACAATCAACTAAACTTATCGTACAAATGCCGGAGATTAGAGTAGAGACGAGATGAGATAATAATTTTTATATTTATATTTATTTTACATGATCATCACCAAAACCAAAAATCTGTAACTTGTAAATGCACACTCTAATTCTACAACATATAATGAAACAATGATATATACTAATTGGCGAAATCCGAAGCGTTAAAGTGAATAAATAAAATCAAACGGCGAATTTTATTTATTTGAGCAAGCCAACCGTTTATTTCAATTTTTAAGAGCGCGTATAGCTTGAACATTTTCTATACTGTTGAGAGAGAGAGAGAGTCTTGTGGATTAACTGTCTGTGGAGGGCTTATACGAAATGAAATGTAGGTACATATTTTTATTTACCAATAAAATGTCACGTATTACGTATTACAATTTTCATCATTTTATACATGCATGCAGTTGTTTATTTGCTCATGCATTTATTTCTTACCAATCCTAAAATAGATCGGATGAGAACAAAGGATTATTTTTTCAAACTACTTTGACATTACAACTCCACTCTATTCTAACTTATCTACTAAATAATTTTGCATAATACATTCTCTGCCGACTGCCGAATGAAATCTCGGATTTCTCTTTCGATGCGAATAATACGCATACCAAATTCCGCAATGTTACTATTGAACTCATTCCCATTTGCAAGCCAATTTTATTATTTTCCGGTTCGTCTTCTCTTCCAAAATAAAATTGAAAGTTTTCATATCGTAATTGTAATCCCTCGTAGTAATCTGCTTCTGACTCAATAAAATGATTAATGATTCCCCGAAGCGCATTACATAACTATCACATGGCTGCTACTCGTTAGTGACTATAAAAGGGAAAAATGGGACGAATGGAAAATTTCTCTTCCAACAACTCCTACTGGCATTCGGTTGGACGAAATAAAATTGAATTTAATGGTGAAATACGTGAGAATCGACACCGCAAACCCTTTTGATTCCATTAGATAAAAAGTAATGAGACGAAATGGGAACGAATTGATTCCTCCCAAATGGTCTAAAAAATGGAACTGAAAATGATGCATGATCAGGATTTAGTATTTGGTTAAATGAAGTGAAACTAGAGATTAGCTAGCTTCCGAGAAAATGTATTCTAGTCCTGCGAATCCGATCTGATTCGCTGGTTCTAGTGTCGCCAAATTTTTTTACGATCTGATCTGTTGAAGTCTTTCATTGCCCCATTTTACTGTGAACGTCGAACGAACCAACGAACGGTCTGCATTGTAATGACACGTACGTACACGTAATATAGTCTTAATGGGCTTCTTGACATTGTCAAAGTCGTTCAAGAATCCCCTCCATAATTTTTTGCTCCAATTCATTTTAATCAGTTTCGTCTGGAGTCTAAAGTTATTAACTGATGTGATTCGGACGTATTTTTTCAGAGCCCGTCCCAGGCATTACCTATATAAAGCAATTATTTCGTTTTTTTTATAGAAAAAGTTTTCTTTCCAACTGATCCAAATTAAATCAAGTTGGAAAACTACACCAACAAAATAATAACACTTTTTCTAAATGAATTTTTCCATAAGAAAATATAGACGCTGCGGCAAAAGAATACTCAGGGCTGGAACGTTCATCCATATCCATTGTCATTTTGATAACCTGTCTAGCCCTTTACTGTCAATTTAGAAAAGGAAACTTGTGATTGATACGAGCATAATGGAAAATAGATCGTCCTTGATCGACAAAAAACATTAAGCACTATGACATACCATGTCATATTATCCATCCCATCATGTCTGTTCCATTTTTTTTGAAGAGGCGTAATGGTCCGTGAATATTCATTTCCGCCAGCTAATACGACAACCTAAACGCATTCGTTTTTTCAACCGTATCATCATCATCATCCTACCATGATCACTTTCACTTTGCCTGTATATGTATTCCACTGGAAAAAAAATGCAGGCAGGTAATCAATGTTTACACGCTGTGTATTTCCACGCTCACTTGCTCCGCTTTAAAGGTGAAGGTACATGCTTTCTAAATTCAACTCATCGGGCTCATTCACTCGAAACGAAACATTTCCAGTTCCTGATTCTCTATTCAGTCTCGTTTATGGACGTTTTCACACTCATCCATAAAAGAAGACTCCGAGGGACATTTAGCTTTACACTTTTTATGACAACGCAACGCACAAAATATAGCTTGCTGAAGTGATCATCATCATTTCAAGCCGCGTTTATCCTCTACGGGACAAAACCATCTAAATAAACTAGAGCCGAGTCATTTTTCGGAGATTGGGAAATGGTCGCATTTTTATGAACTGGGGTGAACCAACCGTGAAGTAAAGCCTACTCACTTACCCACGCAAGTCGCCATTGTCGTACCTCCAAATATGAAAATCGCGTTTCTTGTTTTTATGGCTGAACTAGGATCAAAATTTTAAATGAGATGAAAACTTGACAATCGTTTCGAGTCAGAATGAAGGAGAGTCGAAAGCGTCTCCGAGATTACGTATTATGATGATCTGATTGTACTTAAAAAAAAGACTGGCCCAGCGTTGTAATTCCTTTTTATCGCACCGTACAGGTATGATCATGATTATGGTCTAACCTAGAACTACATAAAGTGTAAACTGCAAATTTACCGCTTAAATCCTCGGATAACATGCTTACCTTCCAGACGAAAATCGCCCCTTATACTTATCTCACTCCATCACCAAGTTTTTTTTTGCCCGAGTCTCATCTCAGCTCAAAGCATCAATTTGATAAAATCAAGACAAGATCGGAAAATTCAATTGTGAGGAGGAAAGGGTTCGACATGTTCCCTTTTTTCACGGAACACAAATAATAGCTTTTTTATTGAATGATGATGATGATGACGATGCTCATATCATCATATCCCTCGAAGAAAGAAAAATGCAATAAGTGCCAAAGCCAAATGCAACGCAATAGGCACAGGAAGAAGATACCTTTTTCCATTTCTTTTCTTTTGAGCAAGAGATTTGCATGGGATAGGGCTGGAGGATATAAAAAAGGGTAAAGTAGGTAGTACAAGATTATTATGGTGATAATATTGGATAAAGTAAAGGGTAATCATATCGATTTTAAATGAGGTTATCCTATTCCTTTTCCTCGACATAATCTAATGGTGAATGTGTAAGTGGGACTTATTTTTGGAACGCGAACGTGCCCGGAATGGGAACGGTAAATGGACTGGTAATGATATAGTTATTACTCCATATCCTCAGGTGATAAATGGGGGTAAGGTGCATTGATCGTGATCATCAACATCATCATCATGATCGGATAAAATGAAAGTGTTTGTAATGGAAAAAGCCAAGTCGATTTAGTACAGAAAAAATCCGAATTCCAATGCCAGCCTATTTACTTTTTGTTCCTGTGCAAAGCAAGTGCTCATGAGTTGAAGTAAGTAAATTGGCAGTTTTTCAATTTCGAGTTTTTTGTTTTAGTACAGAAAAAATCCGAATTCCAATGCCAGCCTATTTACTTTTTGTTCCTGTGCAAAGCAAGTGCTCATGAGTTGAAGTAAGTAAATTGGCAGTTTTTCAATTTTCTTCGAGTTTTTTTTCGTCGGTAGGAAAAAGAAAGACGAAAGCTGGTGAAAGTGCAAGTGAAATGGTTTTCTGAAATCAGAAGTGCGTATCTTCTACTTTTCGTACTTTATGCATATTTTAGATTATGATTATGATCCTCTCCCTACTCAAGACTTTTGAAGAAATGGAGTGAGTGGAGAGGATATTTGATATCTTCTTATCTAGTTCCTTTAGAGTTGAGTTGGACTCACAATCAGAATCAAAACGATGACGACTTTTCGTCTTTTTGCTCTATGCTTACTTAAGAAATTGGAAAAAGAATAAAAAAGCAGAAAAGTACTCATCTTCCATTCTAGCTCGTATTTTAGTATTAGTCGAGTAAATACTCCTTTTTCCTCCAAGTCATTTGAATTCCCAAGAGAATAAACCAGAAGCTTTCTTCGTAGGCTCAAGGAATCTCGATATAACAAAGAGGAAATACGACAATTCATATTCCCTCTCACTACTGTTATACCGAGATGCCTGGGGTAACCTGACCTTTTTTAGGTATGCTACAAGAACCCTTTAATTTTGAACTGTGTCTCCTTGAAGAGTTTTTCGAGTTGCCTTTCCTTCTAAAAGAGGAAAATCTTCTTAAACTTGACTTATTTTGCTGACATCACTCACTCCGAAACGGAGAAATTACTGACGTTAATGCTCGTCTCCGCCGAATGAAACGAAAGATTGTCTAATGAATGCCCTAGATTTTACTCTGCCTCTGGCATTAAAGATTCCACATTTCCATTCCGATCTTCATGGTAAAGTGGAGGAGGATGAGTATGAGATGAGGAGGGAGAACGATGATGATGAAGATCTTGGCATAACGGCACTAAAAGGAATATTATCGTTTTCCACTTTCCATGTAAAACAAGAGGATTTTGAGTGATTGCCTGATTTGATTATTATAATTGCGCGGATCTTCTTTCTGAGGGCGAAGGTTCAGCTTTCTTTAGCGGATCACCTTTTAAACGAAATGCAAATTCCATGACTAGCCAAGCCAATTCAATTTACCCAAGAAGAAATCCATTAAGGAGTTGGGGAGACAGAAGACAAAAGCTTTTCCTCCTTAAAGCTTTAAAAAATCTAATCCATTGTTACGGGAGGTCCCTCTCCATCTTAAGGGTAGCAGTATATACGGCTTGTACTCTTCCAGGGTTATTGAATTAGCATTATCTTCCTATCTGATGGGAAAATACAATGAATCCACTTTACCTTTCTTTGCTTTATTGATGAATTTCTTTCAGAAAATACTAAAAAATACAGTATCTCCTTCTTCATTTTCTTGCAATGTGGCAAAACTCTCATCATTCAAAATGTAAATATTGGTTCAGCATTTGGATTTTGTTTGGGATGGCCTTCGCCTTGTTTGCCTAATGATTCATTGGCACGTTCATTTTCCAAGAGTGATCTGTTCCATTAGTCTTTAGCGAAACAAGCAATTCTTCAAAGAATACTGAA
Source organism: Seira musarum (assembly GCA_027743895.1). NCBI lineage: Eukaryota > Metazoa > Arthropoda > Collembola > Entomobryomorpha > Entomobryidae > Seira > Seira musarum. Next base: position 10,053 of record JAHZMX010002375.1, on the reverse strand, counting down.
AATATGCATGCTTTGATTTGCTATCCTTGAGAAATACATGGTCTTCGAGTAATATAAAATCATTAATCAATGTTTTACCTGCATAAATATGAATTGCACAAAGTCCTGAGAAAGCATACATCCATCTAATGTTCCATTAATCAAATTCACATTTGAAATTCAGACGCGAGTGATTGCATGTCTGTAAAAATTTTAAACATCACTCATTCCTTGATTCAGTCATACATCATTTCCTGCACATCCTTCGAATTAAATAAGTATTTGCATCATCATTGTTTCAAAATGCTTTCATTGACCCTCTTTTTGTAAAAGACAAAAGTAATAAGCATTTTAAAAAAGGTGACGTATTCCCTACTGTCTTTTTGGTAGAAACTATGCGCTCGTTTCTTCTGATAATTTTTGAACAGAAATAAAAATGGGAAACTTCGATACAATTTTTATCTCTACCATTCAACATTTTTACTTACTTTACCAAATGTTATTTAAAAAATTAATATTGTGTAATTAAAGTCATTAAAAACCTTTTGTAGGTAGTTGGTTCAGCTCATTCTAATGCTCATTGTGTAAGACAAAAAATAAACTAATGGCTTCAGCCTGGATCTTAAACAGCAACTCTAAATTTGTTTTTGAAGTACCCTTTAGCCTCTTTTTTGAAAATTTTTAATGGTTTTATTTTTATAAAAAGAGACTCATTTTAACAGCTCTTTTAATTGATTTTTTGTGTAAAGTTTGACAAAAAAACATTAAGCTAGGATTCCTTTCCCAGAACCCAGTCAAGCGTTGTTTCTAGCTTTACATTACATAGCTACCAAAGTAAGTTTTTTGTGGACAGCGGGCCTGAAAAACAAATCCTTCTTTACCATTGCCAGTTGTACTCCATTTGGCCTCTGGAACAATATTCTGTCGTTTGACACATCGTCTCCTTCAAGTTATTTTTTTACGTTGAGCATATTTAATTCGTATTTTTTCCAAGAACCTTTTTGTGGTGCATGATAGTTAGACTAGGCTGAAACTTCACTAAATAAAGTTTAGTTGACATCATCGCCAGCGCGTGTAATGTAAAACTATTCGAATGTCAGCAGTTGTGATCATTTCATACTTTGAGTTTGCATTCCGTTGTTTTACGAAGTTCCCACAAGCTGTACAAAAAAACTAAACACGACAAGGTCTTCCGACCCTCAAAGTTTGATACACGAGGGTAATAAATTTCTTTCATGTGAACTTTTTTCTATTTTCATTTGAAGAGAGATCCAAACGGATTTAAATTTTCCCTCGAGAAAGCTAAATAAAAGGAAATAGGTACAAGCAATCAAAATAAAACATGATTCATTATTTATCTCATCCCTATCGACCTTTTCTTTCAAAGAAAGTTTTGCCGAAAGAACACCGGAATTTTTTATTGTTTTCCTTTCCCATTGAATTTAAAAAATGAAATGCAATAAAATCTATTCCGATGAACGAGAACTAAAACAGGAAAAACAGTTATTATACAACCAAGTAAAATGATGTTGAACAAGTTCTGCCGAGATTCACTTCCTCAAACCCACATAATCTGATTCCAGCACTTCCTGTAAGATTTTTAAATTACAGTGCATAATTCCTATCTCCCCTAAACTACAAAAAAGTCTCAAAGTAAAAGTTTTCTAAGTATTTATTTCTCCAATTTGTTTTAAACGCCGTTCTGATTCTTTTCTTTGTGTTTCAAAAGTCTTTGAACAATGATGCATTTGCTTTCATATTATTTTGAGAACGGTGTTTTTTAGTATAATATTCCGTAGAACTGTCAAAACAAGTTACATAAACTAATTTCAGAATGTCAAATCAAAGAACAATTTCTTCAATCCAAATCATCTGGCAACAGGAAAGCGAAATTATTTTACCAGATCTTGATTTGTTGAAATCATGCAGAAACCAGACAAAAACTTTCGTTTCAGATGAATGAGAAAATGTAAAACGAAACAAAATACTGTCACGAGTTTAAAATCAATCCATCCCATTTTCCAGCAATAATAGTTTTATTTTTGTTGAACAGAAAGGTCGCGTCCAAAACTGAACAAAGTGGCTGTTGAATGCGCAAAAAAAGTATTATGATGATCTAAAAGTATCCATCTATATAATTACCTGACTCAACTCGAAATTCTCATGCTTTTGCTTGCTCCAAGATCCTTGTCTCTTTTACCTCATGTGTATCATGCTTCACCCCATTCACTTAGAAATGATCCAAGTCAGCTTTAGTAGAATTCAATCCACTCTTTAAATTCCCTGTGAATTTTCTCATGGTTTTCTCTTTAGGAAAAGATCAAATCTCACCATACCATATAACCACAAAAGGTACAAAGAAGCTCTTTGAGAAAATAGTATGTATCTTTTTATACGCGAGCTTCCTCCTTGATTTTTGTGGGTTGTTTCCACTTCACCAGTCCATAATCTCATCTTTTTTCTCTTTCCTTTCTTTGTGGATTCGATTCCATGCATCACTCGCCAAAGTATCAATTCTCAAGTTGTATGTATTTAGTTGGCCCTTTTTACTTTTTTTCTCCCTTTTCAGTGTGACCAAGCTCGATATATAAAAAAAGGTATAAAGAAAGCACAATCTTAAGATAGGTATATATTTTTTAGATGCAGGTGGCATAATCCCAGTCTTCTTCGGTCTGGATCAATTGTCAAAGGAATTCTTCAATACTCGAAAGACTACAGCTTACTTACTATATACTTACTCTACTCTATTCCATTCCAATTTCTCATTCTTTGTCATATTATTACATCTCATATGGGAGCTTCCGTGGAAAGAACATCTTCCCCAATTCATAATATTTCATTGAAGCAAGGCAACTGCGATCTGGATTTTACTTTTTCACTTTTCAAGAGTAAATTTGTCACAGAGGAAAAGTTCCAAGTGGAATGAAGCTTTTTTTCTTCTTCCTGCTCAAAGAGAATTTCCCACAGGAAAAAAGCTTCTTCGCTTGAACCGAACACAAAGAAATGCATTTTATTTTTTCAGTCTGTGATCTTCCCGATCCCATATCTTGCCTTTCACCACAATACATAACAGCTAAAAATAGAAGCTTCAAAATAAAATGCTTTCCAATTTGACTTTTTTTTACTGAACTGTTTAGAGCTTCCCACGCATCAAACCAAGTCAAAAGACCGGAGTAAACTTATACATGTATCATGTACGTAGGAATAGGTCTACCTATGTCTAGTTCAATCGCACGTGCAAGGTGAAGCTAAAAGACTAGATTATCTAATTGGCCTTGCTGTTGCTCACTCACAGGAAGTTGAAGAGGAAAAACAATTTTTATTTCATTCACGACTCAAACAGGAGGATGATACTTAAGATGATGACGACAGTAGTAGTGTAGTTTGGTCTGCAAGTCTAGTTTTGTTTGTTTTGATTCCTTTCGAGCATCAGAAACTTTTACTTGCTAATCTCTCTCTGGAGAAGTCATTTCACTTCGAAGGACGAATTAAAGGAGGAAAGGCCACCCCACCGCTTGCCACTAGTCGACTTCAGTAGAGCGCGGTTAAACCAAGCCAAGCCACACAAAGAACAGTGGCAGACACCATGTTTTTATGTGTTCTACACGGAAATTAATTAACCAAAATGGGAAAGTTTTCGAAAATGGATGTAGTAAAAGAAGTAGTGATCGTTCTCATCATCATCACGATGATACCTCCTCCGCTAACTGCTACGTTACGTAGCATTTGGCCCCATTTTCTCCGAATGAGAATAAGAGGAGCTTTATTGACTTTGACTCATTAATCTTGACAAATGGCGCAGTTTCCAGCCTGCCACTGAACTACTTTACTTCCATTGCAATACCACTCTAGCTTTGCTGTAAGGGAGGGAGGGATAGAAAAACCTGCGAGATCTCCAGATGAGATAAGACACTGCATTTACATGCAAATTTTTATCCTCTCTCCTTATTGCTCAACTCGACTCCACGAAGAGAAAATTGGATTGGACTTGAATCTCAGTCAGCATATTTTTTTATCGTAAGGATGAGGGGAACACGAACACAGGTAATTAATAACACTAATGGAAAGCAAATCAAAACAAAAAAAAATAGTTCTTACAATTCATTCTCCGTACTAGATAATTAGCCCTTCCGTTAAAAAAAACTTGTTAGTGAATGAATGAAGTGAGTGTTTTTTTTTTGTTTTTGTGGAAAGGGAAAGTCTGGTTTGGGTTGAGTTTGCTCTGGTTTTTGGGGTTTTCTTCTCAAAACAAGCGCGATCAGAAAGAAAAAAGGAAAGCACGAATGATGATGATGATGAAATGATCGTTTGAGATTGGATTGGGCTGTATACGTTTTTCAAAAATGTCATTGATTAATGATGAATCGCAGAAACAAAATATGTGCGTACCACTACCACTACCAATACCAATACAACCATCTATTTTGTGAGTCCTTAATGGTTGAATGAATGAAACAATGAAGGAACTCATTTTTCATTTACAATTAGGTATGTACCTATTATAGTTAGTATTCCATTTCCCTAGGTAAAATTAAAGCATAAGCTTTTACCGTTATAAAGTTTTTCAAGATGAAAGATGTTTTTAAAGCTTAAGCACACAGACATTTTCCTTAAGGCTGATTTGTATTCTTTTGAAGGATTAAGGAGGAAAAGCAGAGGAAGTAGAGTAGAAAAGAAGAGTTCGTAGAAGAAGAAGAAAAAGGCTCTTTTTCAATAGTAGGAACTACTAATACGGAGAAAGTATGAGAAGTGGACTTTTTATTTGTCTTGAGAAAAACGCTCTTGAGTAAATTCAAAAAGTTAAAAACTTCGTCTGGGAGGGTTAGTACACTAAGTGTAGCGCAATTGGAAATGCATGCATTGGATATTGTTCGATGGAGAGGAGATGATAGTTAAGCACTTATGTAAAAGAGGATAAAGATGAGGAGGACTACAAACTACAAAACTAAACTGAATAAGCAACGAAATATCTCCTCCATCTGGTCTAGTTTCTACCGAATGAATATAAAAAATGTATTGTAAGCAACAATAGCTCCAAGCACCGAGGAGTAAGTAAGTCAGTAAAAGAGGAGGATTGGATGGGAGGAAAAAGGCTTTAAGCCAAAGTAACTAGCTTGAGCTAAACGGGGGATTAATGAAGCCTTTCGAGAAGAGGATGAGTGGATACTGCAACTCGACACTGTAAGTAATCATTCTTTATTCACAAAAGGTTCAGTTGGTTGTCTTCTTAAGACTACAGCACTTATGTAGATTCCGCCAGTACAAGAAAGAGATGGCAGTGCTTATATAGGTAATCGCGAATTAGCAGAAGTAAATAGACTATAGTCTGGAAATGAGAGATTATGTGATGATAAAAGAAACGACAACACAGAAAAATATTAAGTGGACATACAGAAATGCGGAAATATCTGATGAAGTAAAATGATACGATGATATAATTTTTTAATAGGGAAATCGGGAGGATTATATATGCCTTTTGAACGAAACGAACCTGGCTCAATTTATTTGCATCATTTGAATTTGTGTAGTTCATAGCATAAAAGCAAACATGATTTCGGTGAAAGTATTGCAGAAGGCATAGTCTGTGATTGTTTGTAAGAACCTTGTTACTTGCAAAAAGAGCAAATACTCTTCAATTAGCGACCAGTACGTACAACGTACTTTTTACCCATCGTTTGCAATAAAAGAATGAAGAAAATAAAAGTAAATACAAAATACGCGAATAAATCCAGTTTTTGCCGTTTTTCTACTTTGGTTTTTGTTTACAAGTGAGATTGACGGAAGTGAAAGGTGGCCAGAAAAGAACTCTAGTGATGGTAAGGTGCAAGTACAGTACACTTACTCACTTCGACAACTACAACTAAGCATAATGTAAGAGAAGGAAATCAAAACAAACACGCAAACAAAATCTGAGTGATTTACGAAAGAATAAAGAGTGGGACTTGGCACCACTACGACTTGACAAGACAGGACAGCTCTTGATGGTTCATGTTCACACCCTTAGTCCACATTTTGTTAGGAAGAGTGAATTTACCCTGAAGAAAAGAGGAAGAAAAAACGTGGAATCATCCAATGGATCTTTTATTCCTTCTTCCTGGAAAACAATGATAAAATGAATGAATCAAACTTTATTTTTCTTTTTTTTTGCGGCTTGCCAAATAAATCAAATAGAAAATGGGAATAGGATGATGCCTCTATATTTTTATTGCTCTTGTTTTTGAAGTTTTCATCCACACTTTCCACCCAAAATGTTTGGAAAATGGAAATGTGGTTTTGGCAAAAAAAAATGTATACGAACAAATATTTAGTTTTATTCCAACTCCTCACATCACATTGCATCACATCACCATTCATTCAGCCCTATACAAATAAATATAGACGTATTGAAATAGGAAGATGACGTAGAGGAACCAGGGTTCCTATCTTTGGTTATCATGAAAATAAAGACACAAATTGGAAATGGAAGTTTCTTTTAAAAAAATTGTTGTCTGTTGCGGCGCAAAAGGAAGTTGGTTGGTTTCGTATCTTGTATGAATGATGTGACATGATGAGATCTACTTTACATTTGCTTGCTCAATGGAGGCAAAGAGGACGGAGAAAATCCCTGCCATTCATTCCCCAGAGACTTGTTTTGGAAATTGAGAGGAAGAGACGAAGAAAAAAAAATGTAAAAAGTAGTTTCGTTACTAGAATAAGAAGAAAAGAGACATTTTCATGCACAATTCGGTCCTTTGATGACATGATATGATAGAGGACTCGTTTTTTGGAATCTACATTCATTACAGTAAGTACTCCACAGAAATGAGGGGAGGCAATGGAGATAGTTATATCATCATGATGAAGGAGATTAATTTTCAATTTTTTCCCTAGAATTGAATGGGGATGACGCTGTGAGAACATCAATTAAAAATCCCATTTGGGAATAGAATTTCCCGAGCTTTCATAATAGAAAAATAGAATACTACTGCGTAAGTAAGTACATTACAGTGGAATCGAGTTGTCATGAAAAATGCGAAATCAGTACGACTCTATTTACATTCTCTAGTAAAAGTAAGCATTGAATTGAATTTGTTTTTCTCCGTTTATATTTATCTAGGAAGAGATCGTATCTGCAGTCTGCAGTCCTCAGAAACAGAGAGGAATGGAATGTGTGTTTGGAAGAGAAAAAACGTTTGAAATTTGATGACATTTTTTTAGGCTGAGGGGAAAACTTTGTTTGGCAATAAATAGACTGACATGTTTTTCCAGGATTGGACTTTATGGCTTTTTGGTTGAAGAGGATTGAACTGGAATCTGAAGTTGGTCTCTGGACAACTTTCTTAGTTATGCTTTGTAGTAAGTAAATAATAACGACAATATGAAGGAATTCGACTTTTCTACGCCCACGGAGTTTCTGGTAAAGTACTCAATATTTTTTAAGATTTGGCTCCAGGATAGTTTTGCAAAATAAAACTTTTTTGTTTAGTCAAGAATGGATTGGATTTCATCACTGTGGGCAGTACCCCGACTACTTAAAAATATTCCTTGCAGATTATTCTGCTTCCATCACAAGAGATGTGCCTTATACTATTTAGGTTTATTGACCGAGAGCTGCTAGGTTTTGATGATCTTTTAGTGATAGTCTTGTTCATCCGAGGAGGATTAAGTACTTGTCCTTGGAGTTAAAACAAAACGAAGGGATTTGAGGACAATAACAAACACAAACATATAATCTGTAAGCAAATTTCTTGACCTAATTTTATAAAAATACGGCTATTAGTAAATGCAAAGAAACTATTAATCTCAATGTTTTTGAGCCATTCCGAACAGATACATATTTGTAATGTCGAAAAGATTTTGTATATTGTTAGTTATTGTTAATTAAAATTACTGAATAGATTATACAATGCCCACAAAGAAGAGTCTTCTGCGATATCGTGATTTATATTTTCAATTCTTAACATACCCCATAACTTGGTACCAAACTCTCCTCCACCAATGAAGTCGTTTCATTAAGCAGTCTTGGGTATTTATGACTTTAATTTTAATTCTTCAATGTTAGCAATAAAGAGTCCAATGCGAAGCGATGGAATTTGCAAATTACACCCATCGCATCGTTTTTGTTCTGTGGTTCTGCTGTAAGGAGAAAGTCTTCATTTATTTTTGGTCTTAATATATCCACTAACCTAAGACTAAGACCTAAGTGATGCACACTCGGGTACCGGTGGTGGCACATGTCACTTTAGAGAGACAGTTGAGGGTTGGGCTGATTGTGAGCTTAAGTTGATCGTATTAGTGGATAATAGAAAGAAAAGAATGCAATTAAGTAAGACTCCTCTGACGTGTATATATATTTTCGCGGTTAAGAGCACAGTGACATGTCTTCTTAAGAGACATTTGAGGCAACTCTGTGGGCAGAAGAAAAATAACTAATCATTTGCATAGTTAAGAAGGTTAATGACATGAAACAAGTTTTCCGATACCCATCATAATTTAATGAAATGACATAAGCAGAACCATGGAGTCATTTTGCCATGAATTTTCCAAGTCCGCAAATTGAGTATTAAAAGTTGCCTTACTTTGGTAGTGGCGACCCTAATGTATTTATAATAATAAAATAATATCAGCACATAAGACTTTGATATAATTTGAGTATTTGTGGGCCATAATAACGGTAAAACCTTAATAGAAAACGAAATACATGAATGAGATATGTTATGTTGGTAATGATCGTCAGATTGTGGCTGATTTTTCAAATAGTAGAACACGCAAGTTCATTTCAAAGGGTTTACGGCAATAACTATGCCATACGAATAAAACTTTATAACATGTTTAATTTAATATTGTTTGATAGACTAGTTTTGCCTCAGGGTCTTACAAGAGATAATGGTGCAACATCTTTGCAGATATAAAATACACTCAGGGGTATTCTCTTACGAATTGTCGCCTTTTTATGTTTGTTTGAATATTGTATTATTATTAAATGCATGATAATCTCGTAAACTACGCATTCAACTAATCAATCAAACTTTCCTCCACCGTTGGAGCTAAAAAAGTCAAATTGAATACATAATGATCATGGATGAAAACTTAAAGGGTTTCAAAACAACTGATTTTTTTTATTGATCGGATTTGCCGGTGGGTGCTCCTATCCACACATGTTTAATCATTATAGCATAAAAATTGTAATAAAAACGTGTTTATGCATAGTACTTCACTGGCTTCTCAATTATCCATTCGCCCTATCATGACAAAGCCAATCAAGTTTTTTCCAATTTGGACGGGCAATGCAAATGACAAACCCAATGACAAAGACAGGTTGTGTTGTTTTTTATTCCATGGACGCAGGTAATTTAGATACATAGTTTACTTGTCTTCCGCTGACAAGGTGAAAGTTCTTGGACCTGTCTGACAGGCCACCGTTTTAGAAAGCATTTATTTCATAGTCGTCGGGTGGACAATGTGGTTTTCTGCGACATTAACTGACCTATATTTACGTATAAATGCGATTCTTGTAGAAAAATAAAAGGGGTTCAAAAAGGGTGCAGTAATTTTTATATCACATGTCTAAATAAGACGTGTATTCTCAATACCACCAGTAGCCAATAATCAACATGTCAAGTTGGAGCCTTCTTGTTGTCTTTGGATTCAAATGAATGTCAATAAGTGACTCTCTTTATACTTTTTTGGCAGTCCTTCCTTAACGGCCTTGTGATACGTCCAGCGACATTTCATGGGAGGCTAAAAAGGAGCATTACAACAGCTTTGTATTATTATTTGCTGTAGTTCCTCATATTTTGTTTCACAGAACCAACTTCTATTTTCAGAGGAAGTTTATCTTGCATGTCTGTTTTCCTAAAAGGTCAAAATCAATTTGTTGAAGATGTAAAAAATAGCTATGAGCACATCCAAGACAAAATATAATGGTTTATTTCCGATTTCATTTGTACAAAGCAAGTCAAGCTAAGAAAGGAATTTTTGGATTCTATCCGGCGAACTCAAATTGAGATTCACGTTCCATTTCTTCGTTGTTGTGTTGATAATGATGATTGCATTTACAAATATCATGCGATCTTACCATTATCACTGCCATAA
>JAHZMX010002374.1:0-25716 GCA_027743895.1 Seira musarum | reverse complement strand
GGGAAATTGGCGTAATGTCAGGGGTGGATCCGGATCCCATTCCGCAATAATTTAATGATGACACGCGCACTTTACGAAGGATTCTAGTGACGCCTGCTAATTAAAGCGCTTAAACGACAAGCTCTTGAGAACTTTCAACCTTTAATACTTACAACAAGTCAGATGAAAACTTTTTCAGTTTAAAACAATAGAGTCCTGTCAAAGAGAAGAAAAGGTGAATCCTCCAAGATTTTTTCTCATTCAATTTCATCCTGATCCATTACGTATCTTTCGATTCAAGAGGAGACAATACAATGGCAATATCCGGAATGCATGATTGCAGCTTTAAATTAAAGCTGAAAACGAGATGTCAACATTGTAACACCATTTTCTTCAGTTTTGACTGTGTGGTATCAGGAAAAGGCGTAAGATCTGATACTGAAAACGATACGAGTCCCATCATTGCATGAACTGTTAAGCTGAACCAACTTCCGTTTATAATTCTGCTCTTGCTGTTGCAACTGCATCATGAATAGAATAGAAGAATGACGTAAGTAAAATGCAAGGAGAGAAGAATAAAAGAAGGAAAGGTTTATTTAATTTTTCATGTCGTGAAAAAAGGATGAAGACGTCAGATGTGATGGGATGTCTTTGCTTCTGGAAGATAGAAAGATTGCTAAATTGCCTCGGTGTATCAAATGCCGTTTATCGGATTAAACATTTTTTTGTACGCACGTGCTACAGAAAAGAACTGAGGATGAGGAAATTACTAGTTCCTTCTCCATGAATTCATGATGAAATGAATACTTTCCTTGTCTTGTCAGTCGTACGCCTTTTACGATTATTGCTCGTTTTCTTCGGTTCCAAAAAAGGTGGGTTTCAATCTGCAAAACTACTACAAAAGCGGCATTGTGTTCTCTTCTCTCCATTTTTTCTTTTCATTTTAATATTAAATTACTGAGTCTGCAGTCAGCTCTCTTTGTCTTTTGTTGGAACAATCCTTCGACAATATTTAATGATCAAGTCAACATTCAAACATATGAATAGGCTAACGGAAAATCCTTATATTGTACAAAATTTTGAATACCTAAGTACTTTACATATCTGCTGCTGGTCAGTATTAAGTAGATTTAATGGAACTGTAACCCATCATTACGGGTTAAATCCTTCATTCTTTGATAACTGGCACGATAAAAAACTAAAACCACATTTTGGAGTATCTTTATTAAAAACTTCACATACAAAATCCAAAACGTCCAAGTTTCATATTATTAAACCCTTTCAGCAATCTTTCATTTAAAGTATTTCTCAACCAAAATTATTTACAAGAATTCAAATCAGAGTTGCCCTTGTTTGCTCTTTTGCATCGTTTTGAAAAAGATCCCATTTCAAAGTTACTTATCTCTTGTAACCCTCTGTCTTCTGGTTTTCATTGTACAGATTGTGGTTTAAGTTTCATAGAAAACACTCACTTCACTACATGCACAGTAGTGAAGAGTAGAGGAGGTAACCAAATCTCCCAAAGGAGCAATAAGGACCGATGATAGATACAATTGAGCATATGCCATAAAAACTCCACAAAGTAACTTGTGTCTTGTATTTTCTCCACAAACCGTTGAAAGATATTGATGCAACAGCCTTGCCCATTTGTTTTACGAATTTCAAGAGAAATTTTTCGAGTTCTTTACTAAAGTGCCCACTTACTTCAGAATGACACACAAAATGGATTGCTACAAACAAAAAGAGATGTTTTGAACTTATTTTGACTTTTGAAAGTAAAACTTTGTATAAAAATAACATTCGTTTCAAGAAAAATCCTTATTTCCACACACATGACGCTCGAACATAAAAGGAGCTTTTAAGTTGTTAAGAAGGGTTAATCGCTTAATGATTTTTATGAATACTTGTCTATTCAGATTTTATTGAGTTTTTGGAAGACAAATATGAACGGACATTTTAACGATTATTTTGTGAAAATGTTTTTACAGATCTTTGACATCTTCTTTGGGAACATTTTCTCAATACAATCTTCAACATTTTCATGGGACAAAGATGAGTTCAGCAAATGCTATTGGCAGTTGTACTAGCAATGGCAATACATCTGTTGTAGTTGGTGGATCCACTGCAGTCATCACATCTGAGAATACCTCACCTGCTAAAAAGTCGTCAGGAATGTCAAGCCAAAATGGGACTCGGTCGGATTTCGCGTCTGTATTGCGAAAGTGGAGTGCTCCTATACCACCTACCCTTTCAAGGAAGCTGGGACGCACATCAGAATCTCCATTGGGAAAGGTTAGTCTGACTTTTTAAGATTCGTTGGGGCATCGTGAGAAACTCAGTCTTGGATCATTACTATTATTATTGGCATACTTGAGATTCAAATTCATTAAAATTGAAATAAAGGCTTCTCATTCAAGTCGGAAGTGCCATGTGGAGCTCACATTTGCCTCTTTTACGATGTAAATCATTCACCTTATGCGCAATATTATAATGAAATGACACTTTAAGAATGGCTATGAATGAATCTGCTTCGCAAAAAATAATAGACCGCTTTCATTTATTCGTGGTACTCATACATTTCCCAGACCATAATTTTCATGGCAAATAAAAATTAAATGGTATGCCACCGTCGCCACTTCTCGTTCCACGAAAAATAATAATGATGGAAAAAGTTTTTCTCCTCCCATCATATTCGTTCCGAGCATGCATACACATGATGATTATGGCTTTTCGTTCAGAATATCATGGTGAATGACATTATTATAATAACTTCCGAAATTGTCTGTTCGATTTTTTAGGAGTGACAGTGAGAGCTAGAGAGACGTAAACAGGGAAAGTAGAAATGGGATTGACTAAAGCAAAGAGGCATAAAAGAGGGGGTGTGTAATGAAATGGCATTTCATCATCTGCTTGCGTAGTGTAGGGTACTTTATACCACAACCAATAGAAAGATCGTCTAAAGTCTGCGAATGCAATAAAGTGGCGAATTTTTATGGCTCGTAAAAAATTTTGCGAAAGAGAATCATAAATGGAATTCCACCGCCCTTCCTCAATCCATTCCTCTGCTGGCTGGAAATGATTGTTACGACTTGCGATACTGCTTTGGAAGTAGAGAGACGACGAGAATTCTCTTTAATGATGGAACTTTCCACAACGAGCAGGAAACAACATAAAGGTCAGCCTACCGAGTAATCACTGAGGCTGGGTTGGAGAAAATGAATTGCTTTTTGTCATTTTATTAATCAAAAACAGAAAACTTATTTATCTTTATTGTATTGATGAAGATGAAACTTTTGTCGAACAAGCTTAACCAAAATGAATTTCAAGGGATAAGATGGCCATGTTCGTCACGCATACAAAATTTCTAAATTAATTTACCGGACTTTGCAGCTACATGGGTACTTTCGAATTTTATTTTTGTTTCGTTTTTTCACTGCAAATATGCAAGCTATTTTTATATGTGATCCCATATACTTAAAACAAGGCAAAAAAATGTTCCACAGAACGTATCTTTCGGCAAAAATATAAGGTGCAGGGAAAAGAACTCCTGCTTTATTCCCAAAAGAAATGTTGTACGTCTGCATTATTTTTAACATTTCCTTCCGTCTTGTGAATTCTGATAAGCTCTGTTGTCTGCAAAGAGAAACTCGTTTTTTACAAATGTGGCAGTGGCAAAAAGGAACGCAGTGAAATGGTAGTGGCATCAACATTACAACCAAACAATCCAGTGTTATCAAATCCACGTAAAATACATATAAAATCTTGAGTCTGGACGAATTTTAAAACGAGAAAACGTGTAAAATATGGCAGGTGTCATGTCAANAACGTATCTTTCGGCAAAAATATAAGGTGCAGGGAAAAGAACTCCTGCTTATTCCCAAAAGAAATGTTGTACGTCTGCATTATTTTTAACATTTCCTTCCGTCTTGTGAATTCTGATAAGCTCTGTTGTCTGCAAAGAGAAACTCGTTTTTTACAAATGTGGCAGTGGCAAAAAGGAACGCAGTGAAATGGTAGTGGCATCAACATTACAACCAAACAATCCAGTGTTATCAAATCCACGTAAAATACATATAAAATCTTGAGTCTGGACGAATTTTAAAACGAGAAAACGTGTAAAATATGGCAGGTGTCATGTCAAAAATCATAGCAAAAGGAATACTCTGTCTTTTTTTACATGTACATCCAAAATAGGAAATGGAACGAGTGCGAAACAATGATACCCAGACAATAAGACATACTCTGATGTCGTGATGTTGCTGGGATTGAATTGTTCCGACTTGTTTTTTTCTACTATCACGGCAGCCGCACGTCTACTTGCCTCCTTCGAGTAATAAAACCATGAATAATATGAATAGTAAAATGTGAAATAAGACTTTCCCTTTAAAATATGATATTTCGTATAACAATACGCACACACCCACCCACCCAACTAGAGTTTCTGTAAAGAAAGAAAAGACAGACAACAACATAACACAAGCAGAGCAAACCAGTGAACGAAACCATCTCAAAACAACCGTGCATAATTCATTTCTGTTTTGGTCCTCGTGGAAAAGAGTGATAGCTTTATAACGTGCTTCACCAGTTTTCTCCCCGAAAAATGAAATGAGGGAAGAAGGAAAGAAGAAAGGAAGGAAGGATTATGAATTCATAAGTTTATCCATTCAGAAAAAAGGTATGAATATAAATGTATGACACTTGAGTATCGTAATAATCACGGTTGAAATTGAGGATGGGCTTTCCCAGTTTTCGGATTGTGCTTTGTGCTTTTTCTTTTGAATACTTCTGAAATAATGCTCATCATTCATATTCCAGATTCTAAATAGGGAAGAAATATGAGGGCATATAACGATAGAGCAGCACATGCCTTGTTATGCAATTTTCCCTTGCTTATTGTGATTGTGATCATGGCCTGTGACTAGCTCTCTCTCTCTAACTCCGAACTATACTCATGCATTATTATAATGCTGCACTCTTTACAAGTCGTCACATCTCCCTCTTCCCTATCCAAACGGTTCTTGGTCTGGCTTGGCCTGTAGCTTTGGTCGTACATCTGGGTATCAAGAATTTCCTCAGTTTGTAATACCTTCGCTTGGTGGGTTAATAGCGGGGAAGTGACTGACTTCTCATATCCCGTCTAATGATTTCCCATTTATTATGAGATTTTCCAAGTTCTCGGCTACTTGGATTTAGATCGTCCATCCACCGGGAAAATGTATTTTTGGCTTTTGTCTTCACTTGCGGAGCGGTGCGTAGAGAAATACAATGGAAGAATCTTTAAGCTTTCATCCCAACCCCCTTTTAGAAGAATACTTTCAGAGTTGATCCTGAATAAATGCGTTTTCTTCGACTGGTCGCTTCTATTTCGTGTTTTATGCTTGTGTGACCCTCACACGCCATTTCCCTTTGGATGGATTACATCTGTAAGAGACGTATGCCGAGGATGTATGAAATCCAGAGAAAGAATTACAGCTTTCCTTTTGCTTACTACGAATAATATGAATTTTTGAGAAACGAAGGGATTGCGGTCAGTTTTAAAAAGGAAGTTTGGCTGTGTGGCGCGGTTAAGTGAAATAAGAAGAAATGTCCCCTACTTTCTTCCCATACATTTAGCATTTTCCATGCTGCAAGTCCATTTTACTTACTTACTTTTTACCGGGTCATTTACCCTGAAAGTAGCAAAAGAAGAATGTCATTTTGTGGTTAGGTACGGCTCAGTGTTTTTAGCTTCACTTATTCCCTTGATATAGTACAACTTACATTAGGATTGGGACATTGAAAGCATTTTTCAGTTGAACTCAGTTGAAATGCAATGTTTACCCTAGAACAAAATCAAAATGTGTCATTCAGATTTAAGTGAAAATGATTGAAGTAGGAGGATTATATCATTTTACATTTATATTTGAGCTGTCATCTCATCTACTTAAATACTTTTTCCTGTACTTTTTTCATTTTCAAGATACTACAAGAGGCTTAATTAGTCCAATCAAAATTGAAAGCATCAACCACTTTTAGCTTTCATGTTTGAAAACGATTCTGCTTGTATTCTTTTAGACATTCAAGCCATTTATATCAGCTTAATTTTAACTTAAGCTCTTTTTGGATAGAATGATACTGATATTATGAACCCATTCACAGTTAAATCCACTATATTCCTGATCAAACAAAGGTATGGCTTGTGAAACTAAACAGGTAATACTGCACCCTATTTAAAACGTGAATTCAAAATGCATTGCATTTATAAAGTTCCCTTACCAGCAGAAGCTGAGAGAAAACTTTATCAAATAAACCAGTAAACTGCGAAGGTTTTAAAGGTTTTCTTCTCATCTTCTGTCTATTTTTATTTATTCCATTTCTCCCGTAATGCATTTTAAATGCAAAGCAAGGCAAATCCCATTTTAAGTATAGAATCATGTAGTTCCAGTGTACAATGCATGAATTGCTGGTTGCAGTTGCAGCGCACCAGTGAAATAAGATACAAATGTAATCGTCCTTCTCAACTAAACCAGCAGGTTTCTAGCATAAAAAGGAGCGCCTGAATTTTTTTTAAACGAAACTTTCTTTTTAAAATCCTGGGAAAAATAGAAAGACGAGCTGAATAATAAAGTTTTAAAGTGGGGAAGAAAACTCGATTGAGCCAAGTTTATTCCTAAGCTCAAGTTCACTGTTTTGCCGGATATGGATACAACATCTTTTCTCGTTCGTTGCAAGAAAACAGCTCATATAAATGCATACGTTTGACAATGAAGGTTTTGCATTTTAGATTTTTCCTTTCTCCCAGTGCACTGCATTTTTATATAAGTTTTAAGCGTATTCTTCTAGAAAATTATCGGATGAATATCGAGATTCTTAAGAAAAGTGAGTGGTAGAGTTTTTATTTCAGCGGATATATACCACAGTTACTCCATTGTTCCTCCACAAAAAAGAAAGAAAATGCATAAGTAGGTAGTAGCTCTCTTCCTTTTTATAGCTTCTTCCCTGAATAATGACTCACAAAAAGAGTAGCTGTTCCTAAAAGGCTGTATATTTTTTTCATATGGACTTTGGAAGCAGATTCTTAACTCAATATTTGTAACAACTACCGTTGCTTTAAAACCATGCGGAATCCCTACTCATAAAAATATCGAAAGAGTAGGAGGCTTCTTTATTTTTCCACGCTAAATTTTTATTTATGATATGATGGGTTTATCACAACAAAAGAAGGGATAAATGTGCTAGGCACACTTTAGAAAAAAAGCTGATCATATTTTTGGTGTGGATTCTTACCGAAGCAATTTAGTTAATAGAGTGAAGAGGAAATGGGTAAAGTACGAAAAAGACATCGCTTTTTTGTGTACGTTTTTTTTTCAATTTCTCCCTATTTCTAAACTTTAAAGTTCCACAAAAGAGAACGCAACCCTTTGGTATTAAATTAATTAAATCATGAAACACAAAAGCCAATGCATACCTAATTTAATGAGAACTCTTTTAGTTGCTTTGTAATTATAATTTTTGGGCTGGAGTCTGGAGAGGCTCAGGTGACGGTGTCAATGGTTTCCAATCATTTAATGCCAAAATTATGCCGTAAATAAGGAAAGGAAAGGTTATGAAAAATTTTCTTTGACTGGCACACCTCCTGCCTCAACTTTCTGCATAATTCAAGACGAAAAGTTCCAAGATTGCCAAGTTCAGTGCATGCACTTGTCTAAAAAATGATAAAAATTTTCTACCCTGTGTGGCATTTTACTGATTACCATTCTTCCCTAAAAGAACATAACCTTTCTACAGCCCTATTAATCTCTGCTCCCATTTTTTCTATAATTTTAAAAAAAACGTGAAATGGCAGTGAGAAGTAAAGTTCGTGACGGTAAACCCGAAGTGAAATAAAACTTCAGCGCGACAATCTATTATTATTACAAGTACCGAATGGGCTACATGATATATTGTGACGACAAGTTTGGAGCTTGTTAAGAGCTTTTTCCTCGTGGAAATGGGAATCCTTAAGATATTTATTTTATTATTATTACAAGTACCAAATGGGCTACATGATATATTGTGACGACAAGTTTGGAGCTTGTTAAGAGCTTTTTCCTCGTGGAAATGGGAATCCTTAAGATATTTATTTACTTTTTCTCTTTTTCTCCAAGGTGCACTATGCACACAACAAAAAATTGAAACAGAAGATGCTCAATACGTTACACCACTACCACTACCGTTATCATCACCCTATCTTTCGCAGCAACAACAACTGCGCTCGTAATGCATTGATTTTTTTCACCATTCGTGCATCTGATGCCACTTGAGAGAAACTTTTTTTCTTTTTCAACAACACGTTCACATTTTTCTAAACCCTTACGTTTCGTGATTATCGGCATAATCCACCTAGATATGTTGCACTTTCTGGGATGAATACGGCACTTTTCGAACTATTGAAGCCATAAAGTGAACCAACAATCGTTACATTCTTTCTTGTCCAATATAATTCAATAATAAAAAGCAGTACTGTACAACGTAGGTATAGGGAGCCTGCGTGTGTTTACTGCATTTCTTGGAATCGTCAACAACAAGCGATCGTAATTTATTTAAACTTTCTATTGAAGGAAGTTACGTGAAACAAAGTTTTCAAAGTGAATGGGCTCTTATTGAATAAAACAGTTTCTTTTGGACTATCTGACTTCCTTCTCGATTCTCTTACTTCTTGTATGAAAGAAAATGAAAATTGGGTTTTATGGCCACAAACTTAGAAAGATACAACGCAATATCGTTTTGTTTCTTTCCGTGTTTGTAGTTTTTGTCGTTTGCTTTGCATCACATATTTTGATGCAGCTGTGGGATACGTATTGATGTCGGTTTGTCGAGAATACGGATGTCGATGATGACAATTGTTGACATGAATGGCCAGTCTACTACTGCACCGATGGCAATGGATTAGAATCGACGTCGGTAGAAACAACAAGTTTTTATTTTGATGATTACACATCATCACAAAACGCAACTGCTTATTTCTTTCCTCTCGACTCGAACAGAATAAGAATGACGATTGCTTCGTGTTCGTTCAGCTTTCTCCTTTCTTTGTGGAACTCTTCTTAAAAAGCTACAGTTTTGGGGGGATGATTGCCCCATAAAAATCCGGACTTTTACTTTTATCCCTACTTCCTTAGATTTTTTGTGGGTGCTTGTATTGCATCATCAGCATAGGATGCATGCGTTGCGATGCACTTTGGACGCAGAACTACTTATTGCTGCACACTGCCTTTTCTGTATAAATGAACTATGATAAGTATAGGGATAGAGAAAATAGATGGCGAAAGGAAAAAGGAGAAAGAAAGGAGAAAAAGACTTAAAAATACTATTTTTGGAACCCAGATGGTCGTAATCTAAGAAGCAGGGGGTCCCTCATTTTATGGGCTCAGATTGAAAACTTTCTTTTACTTTTATCCCTACTTCCTTAGATTTTTTGTGGGTGCTTGTATTGCATCATCAGCATAGGATGCATGCGTTGCGATGCACTTTGGATGCCGGACTACTGATTGCTGCACACTGCCTTTTCTGTATAAATGAACTATGATAAGTATAGGGATGGAGAAAATAGATGGCGAAAGGAAAAAGGAGAAAGAAAGGAGAAAAAGACTTAAAATACTATTTTTGGAACCCAGATGGTCGTAATCTAAGAAGCAGGGGGTCCCTCATTTTATGGGCTCAGATTGAAAACTTCCTAAAGTGACTGTAATTTTTCTACGTGTTCACTGGGTCCCATTACACGCCCTTCTTTAATGCTGGCGTGACGTAGCATGAGTTTATATTTAGAACAAGTAAGTTGCAATCTTTGTTTGGGATACAATTGTACAAAAATACAGAAAATAAAAATAATGGCCTTTTAAAAGATGGCATAATTTTCTAATTAAGAAGATGAAAATAATGTTCACATTTAAGAGTTTCATGATCCTTTACGGTAAACTGTAAGGTGCCAATGTAGTTTCTAAATAGAACTCCTGGATCAGAAGCTTTTTCCATCAGTTTGGTTTTCGGCATTGTGAAATAATGGTTTCTTGAATGCCTTTGAAAGATTAAAAATTGAACTTTCGATTTGCCACCTGATGTCTTTCTGAACATAAATGTGCAGTATGAATAGAACGTCTTTTGTTCGAGTTAGTGTAAGAAGAAAATGACAAATGCACGTATAAGTATGCATCTCGATGCACTTTTGCTATTTGCTATGAAACCATGTATGTATTTCCCGGCAATTTTCGTTTTGGAAAGAGAAAGTAGTAATCACACGTTGAAATGAAATAATGTGGCAGTTGGGGACACCAGGCAAACTGTGAGACTCCCTGAAGGACTCTTGAGCATCTGCAACTCATCTGCAACGCAAAATGAACCAATGTCTCTGTCTTAAAACCACACAAAATTCGTTTTTGTTCCTCTCTTGAGCGGAGAAAGGAGGAAGAAGACTACTGCACTGGTATCATTTTCGCTGCAGGATATATGCAATAAGTGCATCACAAACTTGGATGCATCTCCAAAACTTAACTGCAGGCAGCATAGCAGCAGCAACATCCACTTCAAAAACTTTTTCCTCTGCCTCTGATTCGATTCTAGGGAAAATGGCCTGTACATCCGCAAGACACACTTTGCTAACAAACCATGTCGTATAATTCAGTTTCGATTTTTGCTTCATCTACCAAAATACATCCATGGGGCACATGCATGCTTCCATGTAGAGTAAACATTTTATCAAGGGAAAATGTATAATACACACTTATGAGAATCGTCATTTCACCTACTCTGCCGATTGTGAGTTTTCGTGTCTTGCATAAGTATGAAGGAAAGCACACAAGTTTTAGGCTATAAATATGTTTGCGTAAAATCACACAGGAAGGAAATACATTTGTCTAATTTCTCCTGCTTTGTGTCATCTCTAAATTTTATTCATGGCATTATACATAGCTAGAAAGCCCAGTAAAACCATAAATGCATAATACCACCCACTTCATTTGTTATTCCATTATTTTGACAAATGTTTGCTGTTTGCCGGAATGAGAAAGAACAGCAAGCGGTGCTGCGATGCAGACGACGTTTTGGTTCATATGGATTGAGATTCTGATGATGATAATGGTAATACATACGACAAAAGTACATAAAACATGTGCATTGCATATTTGTACAAGTGAATCATTGCATCATCAACCACAAGTATTTGGATTTGTTATGCATCATTTGGAAAAATCGAAATTTGGGTTCATGTTTTATGCTGCTTTTAATGTTTGAATACAATAAATGAATGAACCATCATAAAATTACTAATTACTGTGAGTAGCATTGACCATTATCATTCACATTTTAATTAACTTTACGGCCAGGACTTTACGGTCAAAAGTAATTCGATTTATTGGGTCGAGCTGGTTGGTTTTTGGCCTACTTGACCGATGAAAACAAAAAAAAAATTCTTTCACAATGTAATTCTACTTACTTTATCCAACTTTGGAAATAAAAGTGGTTAGTCCTAAAGAAACATGTGTCTCAGGGAAAGTACATGCGTCAAAACAACAGCGATTGCCAAAGTTTACATCTGTTGTTACATTTATTCCATGGATCTTTGGGGCAAACTAGAAACTAAAAGTGAAAGCGCACACTTTCTTGTCATTAAGTCGACTGGGAGAAAGTGTCATTAACAACAAAGAGCCGGGGAATGCGATGGGTTTGCATACAAAACTGCCAAATAAATATGTTTCCTATTTTCTGGATTCCACAAAGTCACTTTTGGCAATGTAATTCTAAGCTCAGCCGATGTAGATGGAAAGGAATGGAGGAAGCAGATGGGCTTTAGCTGTTAACTTTCATTTAGGAATTTTCACTCTCATGCGCTAGCTTCACTCACTCCAAACTGGTGTGGTTGGTTACCCCATGATGCAGCAAATGAAATCGTTTTCGAATGTATTTTGTTCTGATGCGTTGACGATTGCATCCGGTTCAATTTCCAAAAAGCCAACCATTCTATCTGACTTCAAACTTCAAATGCTAATGTTATCATTGTGAATTGCTGTTTAACTGTTTGAAAACCTTTCACGTTTTCTACCAGAAAATAACACCACCACGACTAAAACCGCTTTTTTAAATGCAAACGTCCCATCTAAAAAGTTCTCATCGTGGGAATGATCTTCTTGTGTAATGAGATTCATACCGATTCTGTGCTCTCAATCTAGTTAACTTTCTCTTCGACTAGAAAGCCATTTAAATGCAGCTTTGTGCACTTTCGAATTGAAAGTAAAGGACGAGTGAAAGCAGTCAAAAAGGATGAAAACCAATGTGCTCAAGTCGGCTGTAGAGAACATTATTACGAGTTACGAATCAATGGTTGAAGCAAAAGCAAACTCTGTTTTGACAACGATTGCTATATTTTCTCATCGCTTTCAAAGTCCTTTGTAAACGGATTTCTAGAATAGAGGAGAGATATAATCTGTTTGGAGAAATATTTAAACAGACAGCTAGTTAAGGAACGATTGATGAGTCGGCATGCAAATTTCCTTATTTCCCCAGGTAGAATTGCCAAGATCATAATCAAGAACTGGTATTATTTGATTTTCACTTCAATATTGGGTGATTCTGTTGGGTATTATCAAAACGAATGAGATTTTCGTACTCAAATGATACCCCATTTCAAAATCTGAAGTTCTAAATCTGAATCCGAAAGAACAGACATAGTAGATTTTTTTTGCTTTTACGAAAATCTAAATAAAAATATCTACGCCCATCCCAACTTCAGCCTTAATCTGTTTTAAAATTGCAATTCCTTTACGCAAATCTGACTGAATAAGCCACGACAAAACCTTTTATGCAAATAAGAAAAAAAACAACAAAGCCATCATGTCTTAGTTTTAGTATTCAATGGTTTTGTTGTCCATAATAGGATTTCCGAGTTGACTTTTGCAATTTCTGGGATCATCGGCATAATGAAATCAATGCAAATTACGTACGTGATCTCATAACATGTGAGAAACAAGTTTTCAAAGAATAGAAAGGATTTTGGGAAAGGTAATAAAGTGTAAAGACAATCTCAAAAATCCTCCTTATCTGTAGTAGATACCGTGAGTATTGAATAAATTGGAAAGCGGTAGGAAGCTCAAAGATTTCGCTTCTTTTGACTTTTTGTTTGGTTGTACACGATTACGACGCTTGACATCAACTGAATTTACATCTAAATCACAAAATCTCATCCATAAGTAATCCAATGTCCCTTCCTGTGTTACGTGCGGGATCAAGGACCTGTCACCGAAGGCTATAATAATTATTTGTATTGTGATAGTGAATCAAAATTGTTCATCTTTTTTCTCATGTCACATAGGTGAAAGTTATGCTGAGAGTGTGCGACAACGCGGATGAAGTCACCAGCAGCAGCACTAGCGGAATATTAGGTCTGGACAAGAGAAGGAAACAGGTCACACTCATTGATCCGGGAGGAGCGACCCCTTCAGGGATTACGCCTGAAGAAAGACGTGTGGGTATCTCAGCCCCAAAAATGTTTGCTTTTGATGGGATTTTCGGAGAGGATGATGATCAGGTACATAAGATTTTCTTCTTTTTTTTATCTTTCGTTTTTGCTTGTATTATTATTAGGCGAGAAATTTTTCTCCATAAGACGTAGTGTGGAGAATCCAGGGGACGTGCGTAAGACTTTGCGAGATAAGACGATGTGTATTTATGTGAGGTAATACAATAAAGAAAAGGAAAAAGTCGTAAATCTTGCGAGGAAAATGGGGAAGAATGAGGAAGGAAGAGTAGAAAATGTCATATGAATTTGATATCAAAATCTTATCAAATCATGACAATGATTCGCTTCCACTTCCGACTTATGTATTGTGTGCCTTGTATAAGGAGATCATGATACTCATGGTGGGAATGCTGCCAAGAATAATACGGATTGATAGACGTTCTTTTGCAACTTTTATGTGGCACACGCCTAACCAGAGCAAAGTAGCAAAGAATATACTTGCTTCAAACAAAGCAATAAGAGGATAAACAAGCCACACTGATATTACTAACAGTAAATATCGACGATTACAAAGTACGATTTGATGGATACACCCACATATTTTCTTCTTCTGAAAGATTGATGTTGAAGTAAGTAAATGACGTCGATAACGTATTGAAAAATTAACTAAATAGTTGGTGTAGTAAAAAGGCAAAGTAAACCCGATGTTATTGTTTCTTCAAACTGGAAACAGCAAAAGTTTTTAAATGAAATGTAAGCAGGCTTTTATTTTGAAAACATTCAAGACTTCTAGACATTTTCCATTAAACAGCGATTGTTCTAATTTTTTTTGAAAGACGATTTTATCATTTCAAACAAAATATTAAAAGGTGAATCATATTCATATTTGGGATATTTTGACCAAAAAGGAATGTACATTTTTTATCGAATTTTTCCTCCCCTTCCAACTTTTTAATAATGTTTTACATTCAGTCATAATAGCCCATTCAACCATCATAATAAGAGCATAACAATGATAGGGAGATGAGTAGTAAAACGATAAAGACAAAAAGAAAATTGCCAAGAAATGCAAGTCGCACAAGAAAAGAGCTACAACTGCATATAAAATGACAAGAAAAAAAGCCTTGCCTTTTACAGAGAACTTTTGATCATAAAAATCATAAAAAGGATGATGATGATGGGATGGGAAACAAAGGAAGTGCAAGAAAAAGGGAGCGTAATCATTAGAAAAGTAAAAACCTCACTGTAGTATGTTACACTCACACTGAAAGAATGGCAATATTTCTAATGTTTTATATCATTCGACCTTTTCATTTTTCTCCCTTTGAAAACAGCGTTACAAAAAATGAACCCAGCGAATAAAACTCATGTAGTCTTTTTCCCTAGCCAGATCAGCTTTTTCATTATTACTGCCAACTGGTGTACACTTCGTCTTTTTATGTGAATCCCTTTTTCATTGCACAGCTGACAGATTAAAATAAAAATGAAAGTTATGACTTTGCTGGACACAACTGGACTTAATATGGAATGAACTCC
The DNA here is from genome assembly GCA_027743895.1 of Seira musarum. Classification (NCBI taxonomy): domain Eukaryota; kingdom Metazoa; phylum Arthropoda; class Collembola; order Entomobryomorpha; family Entomobryidae; genus Seira; species Seira musarum. Next base: position 10,733 of record JAHZMX010002374.1, on the reverse strand, counting down.
CGTCGAAAAATCATGAAGAGTAAGTAAGAAGGGGACTTTCTTTTGCAATGTCCTAGTCATCATTGATCATGATATACTATATCCTTTGGAAATAAATCTTTAAGTAGGGAACGTACAAAAAATGAAAAGCAATAAACCATGTTATGTTACATAATATACGAAAGATGGCAAAATACACATTGTTTACTGCTCGTCTTTATTGTATTTGTATCAACTCAAATTGAATTTAAGTATCAATTCGAAATCTTATTCTGGACATGTGGAATAAAACGGTCAATATTTAGGGTCAACTGTATCACAGCACACAAAAGTTGTTTTATATTTTATCTTAAATCTTACAAGGGAAAGGTTTCTCTGACTGATTGTCTGTCAAAGTTTACTTTCTCTTTTGCAAGTTCATGTCCATTGCTTGTAAAGAAATAAAGTTCGGCCGGTTTTTTTTTTTCAGAAAAAAAGACAGTAATTGAAGCAAGTATTTTATAAAATGTGCATCATGAAAAAATAAGAAACTGAGATTTTCGGGTTTCCTAGTTCCGCCAAGTCCGTAGGTGGTCCAAACTCCAAACTTATAAAAAATGTCTTCTTCCTTATGTGCACTATATGTATTTAGGTGGGTAGGGGTTGGGGTGTTCACGGCGGTAATAAATAGTTTTGCGTTTGTGAAACCACCACCGTGACTGCGACCCTCTCTCTCTCCTTTTCATATTGTTTCCCTTAATATCTTTTTGAAAATCTTTGACAGAATCATATGTTAAATTGTAACCTGCCAGGAAAGGTCCGGCTTTGCTTAAAGGAAGGAAGCAAATGTGGTTGTGTTTCTCCTTAAGAAATGCCTTGGTTCATAGAATAGAATGTAACATGTAACATAGAATAGAATAGAAATTGGGAGGTAACGTTGTGTTGTTGTAGGTATAATGAAATGGAAAAAGGGAGTATGATTTATACGATCATAGATATGAACTTTGCTACCACCCTTTTTAGTGCTCCACTCTGAGCGAACAATCTTTCTTTTTTGTCCTTACACGATTTCAATATGCCTTCCGTCGCATATTCATTACGAGTTATTGTCCTCTTGAGACAGATTATTGCACCAAATCATAAAGTGCCGTGGAGCATCAAGCCTTTTATTCGAGTTTGAAAAAAAAAACTTTTAAATTCATCGAGAGAAGTAAGCGCTACACTACGCAGACAGTAGACAGCAACTTGTCCTGAACTGAATTCTAAAATGAGTTCAAGATTTAAAAAGAAACTAAGAAATAAGTCCTCGAGGACTTGTACTTTTTTAAATGGGGAAAATATTTTCATTCTGAAAAAGTGCAGTTGCATGTCTCAAAGAGGAAATTACGGGAGAAAGTATGTTCTGCATTTGTGAAACATGCAATGATCACAAAATCTTTTAGTTAGTAAAAATCCTTCAAGAAAAGGCGACACACTCATTCACGTCATTCTAATCATGACTGGGTCTAAAATGCAGACATTGTCTTTACGTTTTTTTCACCCTTTTTCCACTTACACAACTTCCGTTTTAGTACGCTTTTGTTATTGTTGATGTTCATCATGTACTTTCTTCAGTGCCATAACATTCCTCATCTTTGCTTCTAGCTAAAGAAGGGGGAGAAATAGACCTGAAGCGCGAGCGAAGCTTAGGCAATATTTATATATTCTTATCCCTTTACCTAGTCTTTGGATTTGATGGAAGGAAGGGAATAACTTTGAAAAAGTTATACGTGCCTTTTTCCAGGTTTAGGGTTGAAAACGGGAGCCAGGAAGAATTTTGAAAATTGGAACGGTTGCACATATAAATGTACAGGGTTTTACGGAAGGTGTTATGATGTATGCATTTTTCGAGATGTGAAAGTTGTGTGTCATCATAAAGGAAAAGTGCAACGGATTTCTGAAGTGACAATAGATCAGAACGACAATCACGTTCTCAAGAAGAAATGAAAGTTAGAGCACCTCTTCCTCTTTCTGTCAGAATAAAGGGGAGTACGAAGCAAAAAAGTTACGTTTTCAAAATCGTCCAACGACATTATGACTTTCACTTTCATGACTCAATCTCAATTTTTGGTTTCCCCGATGCACATAACTAAAGCAATGACTTTATGATATACGCACATATATTGGCATGTATAAAAAAACTTCATTTCGTTTCCTGGGATTGAGGAAAAATATTCTATCATCCATTTATGTAAACGAAACGAAATCTATGTGAACCTTTCATGACAAGAGTAATCCAAAAATGACACCTAGCTGTGTTGTAAAACTTGAAGTGACAGTGACTAGTCAAAACTCGTTCACTAACTTTCCTCTAGTAAATCCTTTCCTTTCTTACTTTCTAAGCCAATTCAATATTTAAAATGGGAAAAAATACTAAAGCTGAATGTTATATAGTTTATAAGAACAATAAGTTTGAAATGTATTTCTTCTGATGGAATGAAATGTCAATGTCAAGTAAAAGTTGAGTACGAATTTTCGTCTTCCTTCTTGATTTATCGGCTTTGTAAGTAATGCAATTAAGAAAATGCGTAAAACAATCAAGTAAAGATTACGACACTTCAAAAGGGTTGATGTCTTAAAAACTGACTTTTTATTTGTGATGATAGGGTGAGATATGTGCGGCTTCAGCTGCTGAGTTGGTTGCATCTGTGGTTGGAGGTGAGGACGGCTGTTTTGTTTCGTTGGGATACTGCAGTTCAGGTAAATTCAAAAAGTGTATATCTCCGCTATAAAAATACCACGCTGTATTGAATCCTTATGAAAAAAGTAATTTTATGCATCATTGACTGCTGAAAATAGGAAAGAGGCAAACGATGTTCGGCAAGCCAGCAAATCAAAAAATGGGAACGGTTCCAACAGCCATTTCCTGGTTATTTAAATCCATTTTGGAGCAGAAACAAAAAACCGGATCCCGTTTCTCCGTACGTGTTTCCGCAGTTGAGGTTACCGGAGGATCTGGACATGAAGTTATCAACGATTTACTTCTTCCTTTTGTCAACGGTAAGTTTAAATGACGTAATCCTGAATCATGACTTTTTTCGCAGTAGATTATACTTATGATGAAAGAATGGGCAGACACCAAATCAGGTACAGAAAAAAACTTAGATGGGAAGGATTGTCACAATCATATTTATTTGGAGACATGACCAAATCAAACGAAAGAAAATTCCATTTTAATATGAATGTTACGAAGTTTACATTTTAATTCTAACCAAAATAGGAAGTTAGCTTATCCTTTCCCTCAATTTTATTTTGATGTGCTATATGCATGCAGGCTAGTGCGTATTCTACACAAAATCGGTGAAGTAACGGGATAAAAAACGAGATACGCTAAGATAAAAAAAAGATTCACCGACCCGCATCGTATCACGTTAAATCTACTTTGAATCGTGTGCATTTCCCTGCATACAAAGAGTTGCACTGTGCACTCCATTCATTCATTCTGTCTCCAGCTGAAACTAAAGTGCATTTCTTACATCTCCTCGGAGGAACATCAACAATGATTCCTTTTCTTTTCTCAATTTTTTATTCCCTCTTTTCTCAGATCTAAGAAAACATATGCATACAAAAGTACGAATTCAGTAAGCAGCTAGCCTCCTAATACACGTTCATAAATAGTGAACATCTTGAAAGAAAATCTTGGATCTTGACTTGGAGCAATTCCTTGGATCATTTAAAAAGGGAGGAAACGGAGAAAGAAATGCCAGATGTGGGGAAAGATTTCCGGAGATGATTACCCTACGTTTACGACTAGCTTCTAAGAAATACTCAACTTTTTTTTTCTCTCTACCGGCTACTGCGTAACTTTAAAAAAAATTGAGGGCAGGAGAAAATGCAAAGATGCTATTACTACTTCCCGTCTAGTCTCGTCCGTTTACTTCATGGTATTTCTTCTATCATTGAAATGCTTATTTCTAGGATTCTCTTATCTGATTCTTTACGAATAATAATGATGTTCTGTACAAGTATAATGGTAAGAGAGGCATATTTAATTTTCTTCAAAGAAAGGAACGCATGCAGATCCAACTCCCCGGAAACTGCAGAATTAAATAGAATACATACAGAATTGCAAGACATTAATTGACAGACTTAAAGTTAGTGTCACTTCAAAGCATGTTAAAACGAAAAAAGTTTTTCTTACAACTGTAACTCTATTAACATGAATGTATAAGGATTCAAAGTTTGGAAGTTATCTCAGAAGGTTTATGATTACTTAGAACTTGGAACATTTAAAAGTGCATCGATGATCACCACGTGCTTTATCTTAGGAGTAGTTTTCTACCCTGAAAAGTTGGTGACAATCCTTTTTCTAATGTGCATGGTGAAAGATGTTGCTTTTACTTAAAACTTTTTTTTTCTCGTACAAATCAGTATAAGAGCATAGGACGTTTTTAAAAATTCTAATAGCAATTTTTTTAAAGACAATTTTAATTGCAGCCTGGATAACAAGAAAATTCCAAAATACTTTTAGGAATACAGTTTTTGAAGAAATATTCACGGTATTACTGCACAAATCAATGTCCCAAGATCTATCATAATATATTTCTGAAAATCCCTCAAAATCTAAAGCTGACATACCTAGATTGGAATTGACAAGGAAAGTTCGGGAAAGTAACGGAGAGACGTCCATTCATCAAAATCATATTTTTCGTATTTCTCTTCTTTTTGCGTCGAGTTCGTGATCCACGTGTACTGTTTATTTGATTTAGTTTGGTTTAGACGTTAACATGTATCCCGAGGTCCAACCATGTTTGATACTAGTACTTCCCCAAAAAAGAATATTTTTCCTTACTTATTTCCTTCTATCTTATTTCTGTTTCGGTGTAGATGGGGATGATCCACCGGGAGCTTTGTTGGAGAACACAAGTGGTGTGAGCACAACCAACTCGAAGGGCATCTCAGCTCCTGTTCTAAATTCAGTTAGTGAAGTGCGAGCTCCAAACCCAGAGACAGCGGGTTTTTTCCTTGACTCAGCCCTCGACTCGATGAACAACAAAGAGGAGCCTGTGGGACATTTCGTTTTCACTTTGCATGTCTATCAATACTCTGTTGACAAGAATGGGAAAGGTGGTAAGTTTTCTTGTTGATCTCGATTCCAGAAGTAAATGGGAAAAATGTTTTCGACATAGACAGAAAATTTGCATGAAAATTCAATTCAATATTTCAAAGGTATAATCTAGGTTCGCTCACGACGATGTTTTACTGAGATTTTTTTGGATGCTGAAGATGAAAAAATTGAGAATTGAATTTCTCCTTGTAAGGGAACCAATAACTGACAATGGATGAAAACAGACGCCAAAAATTCTATTATTTCATTCGATCAAGTGTAAACCATCCAGAAAATGATGGTGCTTGGTTCCGATTTCGTAACGGGACCTTAAATTTGAAGCCAATGAATAGTAATAAAGAATATAGAGTACTTAGCATAATGAAGTAATAGAATGTAGATCATGAATTGAAAAGGGTTGTATGAAAAATCTAGAATGAAAGGAAACCCAAGCTGTTCTAAAGTCGTTTTCTATTCTAAATTGGGGAAAAGTGAATCAGCATTTTATACGAATTCCTGTTCAATAAATGGATTGAAGTGGGGAGAAATAAGGGAGCGGGTCTGGCCAACACCATCACTACCACTTCTTTCTCCTGTCCTGCCTCCATGAGCATTACAATTTTCGAGTAAATGGAGGCACGTACACCGACCAAAAACGTTTTTCTTCTCGAAATCAATTCACTTCGGATTACCTCTCAGGAATTTTTGTCTGTGAAAGTGATGAAATGATAAACAGAAAGGTTGCCTTTCTCCACTGGTGCTAGTGATGAATTGTTTTTTGATGGGCTAATGTTACGTCCGGCTGCTTCCAATTCCCATCTCATATTCTGTTACGTTATGTCTGATCGTATAGTAAAGGGAATTACCCAAGCTCTCAGCCTTCTGTAATTCAACTGACAGAAAATGTTTAAAAAATATATATATATCTGAACAAGGCTAAAATGCACCACTTGTCTTCAACGACTGTATTATAAAGGCACTTTATTAGCCATTAATACTTGTCTTTATATTATATTTATCGCTATTTTTTTTCATTTTCAGTTGCAGGAGGCAGGAGTCGACTCCATTGTGTTATGCTTGGAAATGGTTCACCCTCCATTTCCGTCCTGGGCGGACTTTTACTTGCTGTTTTGAACGGACAGCGACATTTACCTTCGAGGTACATTAACTTTCACAACAAAACTAATGGTTCATCAAAAACGCTTTGGTATTCATTTTTGGATTTTGGCTCCGTAGCTGCTATTTAAAAATATATATATACTATGGCTAATTAGAATAATTTCGAGACTTGCACAACAAAAATGTCACTGGAAGTAGTCTTTGCCGTCATTCTCGCCATCATTCTATTCAATTGCATACTTTTCTTAAGATATGATATGTCGGTGTAGGATTCCCTTTAATTTTACGCCCTTCTTTCTTTCCCATTATCTCATCTGTGTCTAGAAAATTACAACCAATTTGTTTTTGCTCTTTTCTCTAATCTTTTCCCATCCATCATTCATCAAGGGAGCTCCTTCACAAAAATTGAATTGAAAAAAGAACTTGGATGTTTGGTTGTCCTTTGTTCATTCTGAGAATGATCCAATACATTCGCATTTCTTTTCAACATTTTGGCATGCATTATTATCCGGGTCTTTATTGATGTTCTGAAATAAGTTTGAGTCTTGACATAATGGAGCGTAGTAATAGGTTTCGTTGCATTTTGAATGCGAATTAGCTCTGAGACCCANTCTCATCTGTGTCTAGAAAATTACAGCCAATTTGTTTTTGCTCTTTTCTCTAATCTTTTACCATCCATCATTCATCAAGGGAGCTCCTTCACAAAAATTGAATTGAAAGGAGAACTTAGATGTTTGGTTGTCCTTTGTTCATTGTGAGAATGATCCAATACATTCGCATTTCTTTTCAGCATTTTGGCATGCATTATTATCCGGGTCTTTATTGATGTTCTGAAATAAGTTTGAGTCTTGACATAATGGAGCGTAGTAATAGGTTTCGTTGCATTTTGAATGCGAATTAGCTCTGAGACCCATGTTCTCTCGGCTGCTGGTAGGAAGAAGAAAGAGACAAAATACAAAAGCGGGTACACCACGCATCATGATCATCTTCATGCAAACGGACTTTAGTATAATGGAGTCATGACTTTACATTTATGGAACATTAGGAAACTGTAAAGGCTAACGTAGATCTAGTCTATTCATTCCAAACACTGTACAATAAAGTGAAAGCATGCATTTGGAAACAAAAGACTACGCAGAACGTTGGTATTATGATAGAGGTTATAACAATTTAACATTTGGAGCTTTGCTCTAATGGTATTCCAACATCCCCTTATTGTGTTATCACCACTTTAGTTCTTAATGTTCTGTGGTTTTCTTGATGCCCATTTCAGCAACCATTCCAAATTGGGTGCGATCTTGAGGGAATGCCTTGGATCGCTGACATGTCGGGCGGTTGTGATGATCCACGTTTCTAACGTACATGCTCGTTATGCAGAAACGTTAGCTGCATTACAACTAGGGGCTCGTGTCCATCGCCTAAGACGGAGTCGACGGTTGAAGGTAAAAACCCAAGAAATCATAAGAATTTCTCTACTCAATTACTCATCTATACCATAAACAAGTAACATGAAAAGAAGTGTTTTTGGTAGACCCATTCTTTAGAAGCTTAAATTTTGCACTTTGTCAAAGTTGATTTTTGGAAAGTCCGTGCGAAGGGGAAAGTAAACGTGATAAAAAACCACAAATCAAGAACTCATTTGAAAAGACTTCTGCCGTAATTAATTTTAAAAATCGGATTTGTTGTTGTTTTATGGCTCAACTCTTAACATGAGATTGTGAAATGTTTAATATGTCTGTCGTCGATTAACGCTTTGTAACAGCCATATAATATGTAGATATAAGTCAGAGCATAAAAATTTGGTTCAGGAGAGGTTCGGGGAAACTTATTGATGCGGATACTAATGAAAAGCAAATATCTTGAAGAAGGGTGGGTGAAGTGAATTTGGAAGGCTCTGACGTAGGCAGATGCACTTTTTTTATTTAAAAAAACGTAGCAGTGAACTTGCTCTTTTCGGGTTTAAGAAATAAAATTCGATAAACCGTCATTGTCATTACATTGAAACCTGAATTTATGCTTGATTTTAAATGGAAATCCCGGATTTCGTAGATAAATTGACATGTAGAAAAATGCTGCTGATGATGAGCAGCTTTTATTTATTCTATTTTTTATTTTGTGCAAGATGGGAAGCGTAGGATCAGGAAATGGCTCTGGTGGAAGTTCCGGAGGGTCAGGTGAAGACACGCGGAACGCAATAGGGGTAAACAATCAAGTTGGAGAGGGAGAAACGTCTTTGAGCTCGGATATCGACCCTTCCTCCTCAGAACAGTCCTGTGATACGGTAATTTATTTAGGCCCATCAATCGACGAAGCCACAGATGGAGAACATCCTCCTGTGTATTTACCATCGTTAGAAACTTCGCCTGGAGAAAAGTAAGAGTTATTGATGTTTCATAAAAGTCTTCTTTTTTGGTGGAGGGAAATGCATCGGAAAAATTGAATGTTGCAAGGACAATGCATTTTGAAGAAAGTTTTTCTTGCTTTGAAAATCCACAGTGAGGCTAAAATCATTCCATCCAAATGCCCCCTGCTAAACGGACCAAGTGGTCTTCCGCCAAAAACAAAGAGTCCAAAGCCAAAGTCATCTTCAAAAATGACATCCGATGGCAATTTCAGCTCTCAAAATGGAAAATCAGAGGAACAATGGGTTGATGGACCAAAAGTGACAAAATACCGGCAACTAAATGGAAATAATTCTTCCGGTAGTAGTGGTGTAATAGGTTCAGGCAGCAGTGTACAAAATTGTACGCCATCTCCAGCTAAAAAGAAGGGTGAAACTTTGGATAGATGGGCCCGCAGCCAGAGTCCAACATCAAGCAAGCAACTTTCCCAGTCCAAAGAAAACTATTCCACAACAAGCAAGAAATGGAAGTGGAATGAGATCAAATGGAAATCATCCCAGCAATGGCAGAGCAAGCTGCGATCTAGCTAATTGTCCTACGGTTTGTATAAATGCGACAAAGGCGGAAATGATTCAAAAATGGATATCAAATCAGACGCCAGTCACCTCCGATTTATTTGACGAATCACCTCTTCACAATAATATTTTGGATTCGATATACAATGGACAACATGAAAAAAATGGATCCTTGCAAAATGGACTGTCTCTTGGAGGGGGATTGAATAATTTGTCACTAACTATTAATGCACAACAGTTTTCCCAGACATTGAATGGTCAACAGATTTCTTGCTGTACCAAGAGCCACAATCCAAATGAATTTACTAATATTTATAGTTGTCATTGCTTAAACCGTGAGAACAACTTCACTGGACCAACGCAACTTCATACTGAGCCTGAATATAAAGCTTTGACCGTTTTTAAGACTTGCGATGATGCAAGTACTGAAGATGATCATCAATCCATATGCAATGGATATGACTTTGAATTCATCGAAGTTGTGGAACCGGAAATACCTGTTCCAACACGGGATGCTTGGCTACAAGTAAAAATTTGATAGTTTCATTTTAAAGATGGGAAAGGTTTAATGGATGATGCAATGAGGATTTACGTTTTGTTGCAGGTGACGGAGGAGGATATTGCTTTAGCTTATTTGGAAGAAAATCCGCTACCGGAATCCGACCAAAATTTTGAAATGTCTCCAGAATCATATTTTTCTCGAGGAAGAAGTAGTTCGTTCTCTGAAATTTCATCATGCACTTCACACAACTCCCTACCAAAACTTGAAAAAGCAGACGATCATCCTCTCAGAGTATTCATCGAAGTTGTGGAACCGGAAATACCTGTTCCAACACGGGATGCTTGGCTACAAGTAAAAATTTGATAGTTTCATTTTATAGATTGGAAAGTTTTAATGGATGATGTAATGAGGATTTACGTTTTGTTGCAGGTGACGGAGGAGGATATTGCTTTAGCTTATTTGCAAGAAAATCCGCTACCAGAATCCGACCAAAATTTTGAAATGTCCCCAGAATCATATTTTTCTCGAGGAAGAAGTAGTTCGTTCTCTGAAATTTCATCATGCACTTCACACAACTCCCTACCAAAACTTGAAAAAGCTGACGATCATCCTCTCAGAGTTTTAAGCCAAGAATGCTTGACAGTTGTATCAACATTTGCAGGTAAGGAAATATCAAGTGAAATATTTTAAAACTTTCATTGGAATTCATCATACTTTTTTGCATTACCAGATTCCATGTCCATTTCTGGAGGAGATATGGAAAGATTTTGGCCTCGTCTCAGCTTCCCCTCTGACCTGGAGACAAGTCAAGACATTGGTATGTGTCATGGTCTGTGCAAGAATCTTACTGGACCAAAAGTATCGCCACCATCGAATACTCATACATTAAGCAGTAAACTTGAGCAAATGTCGACTCAAAATAATAAGCCACCTTCGTCACTGTTATTGCGTGAGTTACCAGTTTTAAGTGATGACTCGATCTTCAAAGTGCCAATCGTCATGCAGCAACCTCAAAAATCTGCAAAGCTGTCCCGGTTATCAGCGGTCAGTTCTAAAAAATACATTTCTGGGAAAGAGTCCAGCGACACTGAGAATGAATCAATGAAAATACCTCCAATGGATATAATTGACACTACACCAATCACAAGTAG